>JAYJLX010125183.1:0-45170 GCA_036873525.1 Chalinula nematifera
CCCCTCCCACCCCCCATCATAACCAACATGTATCATGCTGTTACCTAAACTGTTTGGCCAATACATCACAGTGCGTCTCAGACCACGAAATAAGAACTTTGTTCCACTTTTCTAAAGACTCCGTCCGGAATTGTCTCTCTTCTAAAACACAACCATGGAAATAGTATATGAAATGTGAATTGACACTAACAATTGGAGCATTTACAATATAGCATTGTAAAAGCACATGCAGGTAGAGTTAGTACGAACCATTACAGAAATATAACAGATGAAATTGTAACTCCAACTTTTGTACATTACATACTGTACTATACTGTACCTTGTATCAATGATTCATACAGCAACGTATGGTGTTTCCTATTAACCAATACCGTCATGTTCATATTCACTGCTTCATCTTGAATCGTCTGGTTCACCTCGAGCGGCAACAAGAATGCAATCGTTTTGAGCTTAGTTCCACACTCAGACAATATAGTACTAACCTACAGTATACATGCAGTATATGCACTGATCTATTACATGCACAGCAGTATAAACAATGTACTGTACTGTACATGTATACAGTGTGTCCCTGCTTGGTCATAGTTTCATATGCTACAGCTGTACGTCAATCATGTGGATGCAGTTTGCATACATATGTACATACTGATCATACATGGCACAGTTCAGCTATATCACATCTGTTTCCCCTATTATCCTAACCCACACCAAGCATATATCAGAAGCCCTATAACTCAACCCTTTGACAACACGATAAATGAAGCAATACGTGATTGATGTTCTCCAAATCAGTATCTGGTGCATGTGTGTGTGTGTGACATATATAGTATACAGCAATCTTCCTATTGTTTTCGTCTCTTGTTTGCTAACTTTGGATGTTCTTCTCCTTTCCAAAGCATCAGTGCTGTTGTTAAATTCATCAATCATTTTCCGTCGTGCTTGGAGAGTCTTTAGAATGCTAATCTTCATAGCTTCGACATCGCTACGAGATGAAGCAATTAAACGCTATGCGAAAACACAAAGAATTAGTGAGTACAACTCAAGCCAAAAAAAGAAAAGGAAAAAAAAAAAACAACACAAAATTAGAAGAAAAACCCACGTATCCACGGAAAGCAATTAGCATATCAACCAAGAAAGGTAAAGGAGGGTATGAATTGCATGCTTACATACCTGGTGACCGGGGTGATACTCATTAAGCGTATCATTGATTTCTGAAAATATAAGGTAAAAAAAAACATCATCTCATTACACAACCCACCCCCACATTCAGTACATGGAAGGAATCAACCAGTGTGCGTAGTTTCAATATTGTGTGGTCTTATGAAAAGAGGCTACATAGTTTTGTGTGACAGCAAGGAGACTATAGTTACTATATGCACTATATACATTGTATGTGTGTGTGTTGCTGTTTGCATTTGTATGAGTTTAAGTAACCTTATCCACTGGATCAACTTTAGTTGTATATTATAAACATACCTTTCTTCGTGTCGGTCAGATTCTTCTTCAGTTCTTTACACAGCCTACCCAGTTCTTCGTGCAAGTCCTTGTCCAGCATTTCCAGAGCTGATGCCTTCATTGAAACTACATCATCATGTCTAAAACACATATGTACGTATATGAAGTACATACTGTAGTAAGTAGGTCATCATGGGATTATAATACTAGTAACACATGAAACTGGTATTGCTGATATACTGCCCACTCTCAGTGTGTACATACACTGTAGTAACATTAGAGTAACCAAATGTACATACATGTATACATGATCATTAGAGGTATTACACTAAATTTAAAAATAAAAAAAAAACCCAAAATAAAAGACCCTTATTCCTATATTTACACGCAAACAGTGTTATTGATGAATCCATTCATATTACCTCTGCTTACGCTTAGTCCTGATCCTTTGTTCTAAACCACTGGCACCATCTGAAATAGGAAGGTAGGAAAAAAAAAGGAATTTCAGTGTGAGAATACTCACAAACTGTATTGTGTGTGTAACTGGTTTTAGCAGTGGTTTCTAACCAACCTGATGATGGAAGTTCCTGTATGAACGTAGATGGCACTGTGTCTACAAAAGCTGATGCTGAACCGGTTTTACTGGTTTTACTGGTTTCCTTCTTCACACTGTCTTTCCTATTGGTGCACAGTAAAATTATGATCATGAATTATTGAAAACTATGTAGATGGCTGTGTGCATGTGTATATATGTGTGTACGTGTGTAAGTGTAATTTAATGTACCGTATATATAATCATTATAAAAAATTAAATACAGCTAGTGCTGAGGTGGCAGGCCAGGATCAGGGAAAGATGATATTTGGAATGTACATTAACTGTGAGATAAGCTAAAAAACTATTTTCTTCTTGATTTCTTTTGTTCAGTTTAATCATCAATTGGTCCAATATTAATTAGCTCTAAACATAATAGAGCTTTTTGTATTTGGGGGTAAATCTTCAAACAAGTTCATATTTCTATGGGGCGGCTTTTGAAAACAATTAAGGATAAATCTAAAACTATGCATATGTTGAAACTAAGGTTCACAAACCTGTTGCAAAGTATAACTGCTTTTAATGAAATGTACAAGCCAATATTGTCTGTTCTCTGCCAGCCTTAGCTTAATCTATACTATAGATATCTGCCAATCAAAATGGCAGAACCAGAAGCTTTTAATGCCCATGAATGCAAAAAGCTTTATCAAGGGCGTATGTGCCCTTGGCTCTATAAAAGACTGCTGAAGCAATTCATAATTTTCTAAAAAGCCACTAAAGGCAAATATGATATATTATCACAGCTGTTATGTAATTTAACCACGGAATATATATAACTGTGCTGTCTGACCAGTACTATGGTCGTCCCATGGAGTTAATTCAATAAAGACCCCCACGGCACATGCCATGTATCAATCATAATTACTTTGATTATAAAAAAACCATCGCAAACCTAATAATACTCGAATTCTGTCCATCCAATGGTTGGTTAGTGTTTTGATTTGGTTGCCATGGTAACGACCGACGATTGGAGGTGTCCCGCCCAATGTGCCGGGTTTTCATGCGTGGAATAGAATGGCTCTGTCCAATCACAGAATCTTTACCAGGTGCTGTCACTGGAGCTGATGGTGGAACAGCATCATCCATCTAAATAAAGTTACAAACTAATGTAATTCTTGTATTGAAGAGCGCTGTATACAGTTGCAGTGTATTCATTATTAATGAATTGGAAAATCAATGAAGATCCCTGGCTGTGGCCGGCCATTGGTATAGCTGCCATGTACAGACATCAACAGACAAGCATCAGACATACAAACACATTAACGCAATTATATAGTCAATTACACATATTTCTTTCCCTTTTACATATTAGTTCATACCGACATGCATGAATGAAGCATGCTATCTTGTTTATTTACCCCGTTTTTGATTGAAGAGCTCCTTCGTAAACTCTCTGTCATTGTTTTCTAACCGTTTCTAACCGCCATTTTTTTTTTCTTTTCTCAATAGGTTTTCTAAAAAAATTTTCATTGAAAAAAAATTGTTGTTGATTAAAAAATAGTAGCCATAGTGATATACAATAAACGGAGGAATACGGATTGTATACAAGAAATGAATAATAATGGGGGGAAATTAATTATGAATGACTAGTGCATTTGAGTGGGTGTTAAAATATTGCTAGTGCTTCCATGATCATTGTCATGAGGATTTGTTGTGCTTGATTTGAGCTGTAAGTGCTGTGCATACATGGCTGCTGCAGCTGTCTCTCTCTCTTTACTCCATGCTTCATCAGAGCATTCCCTCTTCCATTTCGTTCTTCTGTTCTGATACCAGGTCTTTATGTGTTTCTCTGTTAGTCCAAGTGACGTTGCTAGCTTCGTTCGATCGTGCTTTGTCAAGTATTTCTGTTGACTAAACCTAATTTCCAGGCTCTCTAGTTGCAAGCTGGTAAACGTCGTCCGCTTCTTTTTAAACGACATGCTTTCATTATCAGTATCGTCTTGGTTTGGTTTGTGTGCTGGCTCGTCAATAATGGCTGGAGTGGTTCTGGTATATGCAGCCAGGAACTTCTCTCTATTTGTTGGTAGCAGTGTCTTTGGTTGCGTTTTGTGTTGGTTTCTGTGTTGGATCTCAGATGGGCTTGAAGATGGTTTATGAATAATGTTATCTGCAATGTAAGAGAGTACAAGTGATCAATCATTAATGCATGGTCACAGTCATATTGATAAACAATAAAGGTCTATAGCTTTCCTTGGTATGTACAGTGCATGCATTTTCACTCACCACGAGATGATGATGATTCATTTCTGATAGTTGCAGAGGGCAGCTTGCCAATGGTACTGATGGGCTTGTCAAATAAGATCCTGCCAGGTGAACTGAGGTGTTTCTGAAGAGGCTGATAGGCAGTTGTGCCAATATGATGGGCTTGTGAAGGGCTAACTGCTGCTGTACTACTAGTGTTCAATCTGTAGCTGAGCTGCGATGGCGGGTGTTGCTGTTGCAATGCTGCAGCAGCTGCTGCAGGATGCCATGTAAAAGTTGACATCGACAGAGGAATGCAAGGGAGAGTAGCAAAACCAGCAGCTGCATTGAAGACTACCTGCCCTCCAAATGTCGGTGTCGTGGATTGCATATCCTTCGTCTCCTCGTTAGAATCTATGGAATTGCAAGATGAAGCTGGTGATGATGGCGGGGTGGATTCAATATCACTGGCGCTACCTAATGAGCCTCCTCCTGTACTGACTACTGTTGCTTGCGGCTCCTGTTTTCTATTACTGCTGTGCTGCTGGCTAACAGAATGCTGTAGTAGTCTCTCCACTGAGAACGACAATGGTAAAACAGGTTGTTGAATGTAAGACATCTCCTGGAAATCGTTTACACTAACTGATTAAGTGGCTGTCTTCTGAAGATCTTGAACAGTGCGACTTCATTTATAAGCAAGTTACCGCCGCGTGTTACGGCTTCTCTCTAGCTTTTAATCTTGCAGCTAGCTAGCTAGCGCAAATGATGGGCGGGTACGTCACATGACGAAAAATTAACTACAATGTCCATTGCATATTGATGCATTGATGAACTCCAGATAAAAAAAGGAAGCCATCAAGAAGCTATAGAATTAAATTACTAATACAAACAAAAATAAACAAACTGCAGAAATATTATGATTGATTGATTGATGAACTGCTAAGAGATAAACAAAAAAAAAAGTAAATTGGAAAAATAGACATTGATAGGAAATGTATAGTACAAAAATAATCAATAAAAAAATATAATATATATTCTTGATTTTCGAAAAAAATAACCAAACTGTGCCATTCATTTAACTGAAGTTACTCTAAGTAATGACTTAAGCTGCTCATAAGTGACGTATCCTATGCCCACAGCTGGAACTACTTTAAGAAAGTTAGGTAACAATCCTCGATATAGACCTCTGATACCTTCGTTACGGGCTAGGTCCAACAGAATCGTGGTCATACTAGAGGAGTTGGCACCTACTGCAAAAGCAACACAAAGAAAGAGTGAAAAATAAATACAATAATTAGACTATAGGATTTTCACCATAAAATTCAATTACGATCCCCTTTCCCCAATGAAATATTATTATAATCAATTAATGTATATATGCAATATAAAACAAAATTAATTAATTAAAACTTGCAATTAAACAAGGAAACTCCATTTATTTATACACTTAGCTTCCCATAGTACATCACAAGAACACAAAAGAATCCCTATAATATACACACACATTAATGAACCTTCAACGCCTTCCCTCTTTCCACAAAAACATTAATATCCAGCGTATCATTGTATATCGAGCGCATCATTTGAACAGTTTACATGTACTATAATCAGTAGTGATTAGTAATATTGCAGACATGACTACACACTATCAATTGCATACACACACACAGTACCCCCCCATTGTAAAGGGCAGGCAGAGGGAGGTGTGGGGGGCTGTGTAGAGACGAGACGGTAGTTTGCATTCCACTTGCATGTTTTGTAGTTACCATACTTTGATGGGTTTTGATTGTCAAACTTAAAGGGTAATGGAACTTGTGTTTACAGCATGTCGGAGAGGTCATGTTGGGGCCGCACACAGTCGATTATATATAAAGATGGGTAACAATAAACGCACTCGTTAATACAGGGGCTTTATTACTATATTTGTCCCCCCCCCCCCTCCCCCCCTCCTCCTCTCCCTTTTTCAATTAGACATTAAAGGACAACAAAGCAAAGGCAACATTGTTATTAAACCAACTATAGTCTTTGACAATACAGTAAGCAACTAGCGTAAACTATTTACTGTTTAATGAAGTGTATAATACACCCCACCTGACACAATAAATCCCATACACAGCTAACTCTATACCAGAAGTATGTATACATTTATTGCGCACTCCTGTCTATGCATATACAAATGTATATATCCTTTTTATGAAGGAAGTTTTTATAAACTTGTCAAATTAAATCAGCAACAATGGCTTATAGGATTTGCACTAACACATTCCTGAAAAAAGGACGAATAGCTTTTCAACAAAAAATATTTTGCTTACAAACATTTTTTTCCCAGCTGGATTGATTTGACTATCAAACATAATTTCAAACTGATTGAAGTAAGCAAGTATTAATAGCAAGTTTGAGGTTCACAAAAACGAAGACAGTGGGAAAAAAAAAAACAGGTATTATACTCAAGTAAAGAACTGACTATGTGGTAACTGTTACGCCACACAGTGGGAACAATTGAATATTAAGGTTCACTAGGAATTGTTTTAGAATACAATAAAGTGCTTGGTAGACATTAAGACATGGCCAGAAGCGTGCACATTTAATGGATTACTGCTTTTATCCACCATGCAGGCCTGTGCATGACCAATGCACTTTCACACAGAAAATACAACAAAACACAAGAAGCCCTTTTGGTGGAACAATGAATGGATGGATTAATAGATCCCTGGGAAATAAAAATTATAATAAAGTAACCACAAATTAATAGGGACATGCCCTTGAGGATTAAGGAAATGGTGCCGTGTTTTAACACTATAAACCCAGTTCATGATTTTTACATTGACAGAGCATGCATTTACTGATGTACGTAAACCCCTTGGGCAGTTTGACCCTCATGGTATATTTTAGCATTAACATCCTGAACCAAGGCTCAACATGTCCTCTCTTAATTTACCTTGGGCTTGCATTCGAGTCCTGACCAGTGCCAGAGGATAGCTAACCAGTTGACCACAAATACTGGAGACAGTCCCACAGGCAAGCGGAACCAGGATTCCTATGGGTTTATCATCGCCTTGACGCTTCTGTAGCATGTTTTTGATAGTCTATAATAGTATAGAAATGAGGGAGACTCTAGTAATGAAAGGAGTTGCATACACATTACAGGGACTACGTAGAGTGAAGTTCTGCTATGACCATTGATTAGTTTCACTGATCCCATATTTGGATGAATTTAATTGAATTAAACTGACATAAGCATTCAAAATGGATTAAAGAAATTCAGTACATTCTTTGCCTTTATAAAGACTGCTTACGCAGGCTATATTCATTATGATTAGGATTGCAATCTCCTCAAGCAAAACCAGCCCCCTCAATCTAAACCAGCCCACTCAAGCTAATTTACCAACCCATAATTAATAACCAATTGAAACAGAACATTATCTAACACTGAGTACCTCATATACTGCTAAATCTATTCCAGAATATGGTATAATACCGACTAGACTAGGGGTCAGACCCCTATATAATCCACGGAAACCTTCCGCACGAAACACTTGACTCAGACAGTCACCAATCCCACGATACTGACCAGAACTTCCCAGAGCCAATCTGGTCTTTACTACCTTAATTATAATAATAATAAAGACAAAAAAATAAAAAAAAATATTACTGCCATTAGATTTACTACAGGAATTGAATGAAAGCAACTCCTTGAGTATCAATATTCCTTATCTGTCATGTATAACAACAATACTAGCAATAAAACAGGTCTACTATACTCGTTTGACAAGACTCTACCCTTATAGAAAATAGTGGTAATATTGGAAATATAGGATACATTATGGTTCTACTAAAAAGTAGGTTTCTAATTAAGCAAAAGAAGTAGTAATATCGAAATACCTCTAATGGGTATATAGATGTCTGTGCTATGACACCAGCTGTGGAACCAGCAAACAGCTTCTCGTAAACACGTAACTCCTGATCTGGTGAACGCTTCAGGAATGCTTTCACCTACCATATATAGAAAATTAAAAGTACAAAGTAATTATTGATTCATACTATAAATTATTAATGGTTTAAAATAGCATAATTGTTTAATTTGTCAACTAACTTTTTCGAAAGTGAAAAACCTAATTGCTGACTCTGGTGCGATTTTGATGACATTGGTCCCATTGCCCCTCCATAACGAGGCAATCCCACCCTCGTTAATCATGTGACGAAAACATGACAAGAGAGTGAACCTCTGCCCTTGCATTGACTGCACCTGGAAGAATATCTTAAGCCGGTCCAAGGGGGCAGTACATGTCCTAGAGACTATATATAAATATAGGAGAATAAAAATAAAGACACTGTAATATTGGGCACACAATCTATGCATGGTTAAATATCTTTTACTGACCAGCTCCAGCCCCTCCTCCTGCTACGAGTTGCCGCCACCACATTCCAGTAACACGCTCTTCTTCTGAGAATTGGTCTGGCATTAGAACAGAATCCATAGATTCCCCGATATTACTAAACTAAAGGAATAATAATATCATTCACTACAACATGCAGAGAAGTGACCATTTTTACATAGAACAAGCAAAGTTGATTGAGACTTCTTCAAATAGGATTTTTACTTCCTTACAGTAAGTTTAGATTTTTTGCTAGTTTAAAGTCTACTCACACTCCCTTCTCATTAAATATTCATCTAAAATTAATTAATTATCATTTGTCCACTAATTAGCCCCATACACGCACATCCATACTCAATAGTTATTACACAATTACTATCAATGGAAAAACGCCCAACCCAATACGCGAACATATACTTTACATGGCATAAATAAACCTATTCATGCTGCAGTCTACTAATAAATAAGATCTCTGCATTCAGGGAGGATTCACTTGAACTGAACACAGAAACACCCATTAACTCACAATAAAGCATTCATGAAAAACGTTTGTAAGCAAGTACAACAACACCTGAAAACACTTTGTCCTTCTAATGTTTATAAAGACTTACTGTTGCGTGGCTCCAAGTACGAAATATTGAGATTGGTAGAGAGTTGGGTTGTAGGATGAGGAAATCTCGCCACTCCTCCCAGCTTATCTTCACGTTTCCATCTTTGTCCATCCTAATAGCAAATTTAATGAAATCTTATCCGGAAGTCTTCCATAATTTGTAACTGTTTACTAATAAATTTACTTTTTCAAAAGCTGGTGTATTTGATTCTCTGAGGCCTTGATTCCCGTTCTCTTCATGTATTCTTTCACTTCTTCTTCATCTATTAAACCTTTTGGACAAAAGAAATAATACTACCAAAAATATCTACATCATGAGTGACGCATTCATTCATTCATTTGTGGCTAATCACCTCAATTAGCATCCACAAACCCGCATAATGAGATCATCTCAACATAAGCCATACTACTAAACCACACCCCCTTAACGAGATCAACCTACGTCATTGCATGTGTAAGATAAACCCCTACATCTGAAGCACATCATTTCATGTCACAGATACCTTACATAGCTACTATAGAACGTCATATATTACATGTGTGATTGATGGGCTACTACCCAGCATAAGGCCTCACCCACACTAGTTTAATTAATAATGTACTCACTAGGGGCTGTACTGTTAATTTACTGACCGTCTTTGTTCAAATCGAGATCATTGAAAACCAGCCATAGTTTCTTCTCATGGTCTTGACAGTATTTAACGAACTCGGAGAAATCCATTAACCCGTCGTTGTTAGTGTCACCCTGACTGACAACACGCTACACAGTGAAACAATCAATATAGTCATTCTACACGTATGCATGCATTTCACGATGTATTTATACCACTTGGTTTTACAACATCTAGTCTAGTTGGGCTTGATTTGGGGCTATATTGCATCATCTTTTGGACACAGGCCTAGATGCCTTGACAAATGTAAAAGTACAGGCCAAAGTCAATATTCTCTAAAATACATGTACTAGTTATCTACACTGATGGTCTATAGTATATACACATCTATATTTGCCCTACCTCTGCTTCCCCTGGTGTCGTGATGCCCTGATGGTAGAGCGCTTTCCGTATCTCACTGAGCTCCAGTCTTCCGTCATTGTTCTCATCCAACCTCTGGAAAAGTTCCCTGAGTCTTTCCTCGTTGGTTGGGGGAGGAAGATCGGCGGACATTTCTTTGATTTCTTCTTTGCCAACAACTAAACTATGATATCATTTCATATAATTTGCAGTGTAGATCTACGTACATTCGATTCAAGGGTTAAACATAAACAATTAAAAAATATTTAATGAATAGACTAATTAAAATGATAAAAAATTATTATTAAATTATTGAACATTATTATTTTATGAAGAGAAAACAATTGACTTGAACAGTTTAGCTGCTGCCCAGTGGCCATGTGTTGTGTTGGCGTATATCACTGGTAATACAGTTCGAGATTCATTCCATCGTGTATTTCATCTATACACAGCACTTATAGTTAAGGTACTTTATAACCACAAATAAACAAAACTACCACAACTAGTGCAATCAATCAACGGTTGATAAAACTGATTCTATACATAAAAGCAAGCCGCTTTCTATTATGAACACCATGAACGGTAAATAACTGCTCTTAATTAGGTTACCATTATGTATAGACTCATAAAGGATACAATCTTCCAACGTGATGTGGTCTTTGAATACTGTATACCTATACACAACAATATAGAGAGACAGATAGGTACTATAAGAAACATGCAGGTATAGGCGCACTATAATAATTACTAATAAAAGTATGATTGGTACAAATACAGCTGGTATAATACAGTTAACACTGAGCTGTTATAAATAAGAATGATCGGTAAAAACCCTCCTATTCTTGTGTCACCTCTTTCTAATTTTGATGGGGAGGGTCTGGTCTTCTTCCTGGGATCTGTTATAAATCATGCAAAAACATACCCTTTGCAAACTTACAATTCTATTCTCTTGATTTAATCAAATGATATGCACATGTTCATTGGCATAATTTGCCATTGTGGCCAACAAACTAAGCCCTCAGCCTCCACATTAAAAGTAGGAGGGGCTGGCTGCACCAGACCACGCCCATCATCATACCAATGCAATCACACTAACCATTTCTTCAAAACAATTTTGTCCCATTTTGTTCCAGTTTGGGCAGCTACCAGCTTCTTGAGGTCTTCAATAGTGTCATCAGGACTTATTGAATATATAATTGTTAAGAAGGCTTATACAACATATACAATAATCCAAGCAATGCTCTCTACCAAAAGCTGACATTACAAATTGTAAACTTTAAAACTATTTAACCACCGCAAAAGCATCTGAAATATATGCTAAATAATATATAAGACATGGAGAAAACACTGAACAGGATACTTGCATTTTACACGAACTTTCTTTCCTAAACGATCATTGCAAATAACTTCAATCATCTTCTGTTGCTGGCCACCATTTAAAAGCCACACCTTTTATCCCCACGTGACGCGACACACCCACTATAGCAGCATGCATGCATCTATGATGCATGCATGCACCAATGATAAGCCACGCCCATTTATTATTACCCACGTGTAACAAAAATGGAAATGGACTACAAGGAAAACTTGGAAAGACATTCTGATCTCTTTAACTCGATGGTTAAGTTGATTCCCACTGACTACTACGTAATGAAGGACGAAGACTTTGTCCAGTCCACGAGATATTTCCAAAACAGGAAGAAAAAGACGTCCAAGGAAGTACACAAAGAGAAAAGAATGAATGCCAAAAGAAAGAAGTTGGACCCACAGACAAATGAAGGAGGTGGTGAAAGTGATGGTGGTGAGTCCCCTATTCCATCAGATAGCGAGGATGGTGAAGGAGTGGTGGATTACTCTAAAGCTGTGAATATATCAGCTGTTAAAAGCTTACCGTTAAGTGAACTAAGAGAACGATTGAAGAACAAGATTGAAGAAATGAGAGTCGGACGGAATGCTGACGATCTTGTTAAGAAGAAAAAAACAAAAGAGGGAGGCAAGCCAAAGAAAAAGAAGTCTCGAGTGGCATCACAAGTACCCAATGACCCCTCCCACTCGACTGACCAAAACATCAGTGATGGAGAAACAACAATGGAGTTTAACAGGGTTAAAATTAGCTCCAGTAAAACTAAAGACAAAGCTGTTAAGAAAAAGAGAACTGGAAAGAAAGAGCTAGAGTACATGCTGAAAAAGGCCAAACAGCATGAGGAGAAGATCAAGGACATTGCTGATGGGGATTCGAAGAAGGCTGAAGAAGTATTGGAGAATGAACAATGGCGGAAAGCAATGAGTAAGGCCAGTGGAGTAAAGAAGAAAGACGATCCCGTTTTATTGCAGAAGTCACTAAAGAAACTGGAGAAGAAGAAAAAACGTAGCTCAAAAGAATGGAAAAAACGAAAGGAGGTACAGGAGCAGTTTAAGAAGAAGAAGCAGGACAAAAGGGAGAAGAACATAAAGGAAAGAATTGAACAGAAAAAGAAAAGAAAAGCTGCAAAGAAAAATGGCATAAAAAGTACCAAGAAAAAAGCCAACTAGCGAGTATTTGGAGACTGTCAATTAATCTATA
This sequence comes from Chalinula nematifera, assembly GCA_036873525.1. Lineage (NCBI taxonomy): Eukaryota > Metazoa > Porifera > Demospongiae > Haplosclerida > Chalinidae > Chalinula > Chalinula nematifera. The sequence goes on from JAYJLX010125183.1 coordinate 12,788, forward strand.
TCATAGTTAATTAACTAGTTATCTATTATCTATTCGCTCAGTACATACATGCATACATACAATCGCCACGTTTAGTATAATAATCATAACTTTTATTAATATCAATCAGTCTTGAGATCATTAGTGATCATAGTTCAATTACTAATCAAGAATCAGCAATTGTGATTTTATGAGTGCAATAACTTTGTGAATTAGTGGGTCAATTTGCAATTATGGTACAATATGTAATCATGACTGTCAGTCTTGAAATCAAATGCAGTTGGTTATTAATTGCTATTCTTTAGTATTAAGCCCACCATCCACAATGCAACTTTGTTGAAGGCAAAAAGCCTTTGATCTTTTGGGCAGCTTTGTTGAAAGAAATAGAACTAGGTTCTATTTCTATGCTAACGCCATCAGGCAGTCGACTCGTCAGATCGACTGATAATAACCTAATTTGTAACATTATTACTTTGTTCTAATTAATCTCATGCAATCAATTCCTTCAGCAATTTACAAATTAGTTCTTATAAATCAAATACAATGAATGAAAAAAGTTATATAAATAGGTACACAAGAAAGTTACTTTTTTGTATTGCGAAATACACATATTGAATTGATGATAATGATAATATGGCAGCTGCTACCAAATGAAACTGAAAATAATATACATAGCATTATAAAAAAAGCACTGAAACTATTGGTAATTAATGTACTTATAAAAAAAGTGAAAAAAACAAATCCCCATAGTTTGTTTTTTTTAATAATTCAATAAAACATGAAAAACGGAAACGATTAGGGCAAACGATATGAGCAAGACACTAGGAATGGACACAGAGAGAGCCCCTGAGTCTCTATCTCCTACAGACGAATCAGGATCAGGAGTGGGCGTCGGATTGGGTTCCACATTTTCACCCTCTGTGAAACTTATTACACTTGTAATTTGGAATACTTGCATGTAGAAATACCCGTTAGAATAACCTCCACGGAAGTCAGTGCCACACTCACTCTGATCAACTTCGTTTCTCAAATAGTCTATTGGTCGATTACTGCCTGACAGGCAAATGCCAAGAGTCACACCAAATGTTCGGTAACCCAGACTCAAAGCAGCGTTACCACACTTGGTGATAGGATTGATACGTCGGAAAGGGTTATCGGAAACTTCAGGGGTGGTCCCTTCTATTGATCTTATCGGTGTGGCAACCCTTGGGACATAGTAACAACCATACGTTCCTAGACCTGCATAAAAAAAAAAACAATTAATTTGTAAACATGAGTCATTGAGGTGCAGGATAATCGGTCTTTAATTGTTCTGTTATCATTCCAAGAATCTGTTTATTTATGCTGACACACCCTTTATACAACTCTCTTCCCTACCCACCCTGCCTTTTGTTTACCTCGGCCTAAACTAAAAGACTTGTTGAGGCATAAAGTATACATACGTAAATATTTTCAAGGTAAATAGCAATATATAGCACAATATGTATGGTACACTAAAATCTGTTCACGCTGAGTTGAGAATTTGCTCATTAGATATTCATCTAAGATTCATTAATTATACCCACTTACTTCTGTACTTAATACAATATAAATGAAAGCTATTATTGCGCAATAAACGTTATAGTATATTTGGGTTGAGTTGAGCTCTTCATTAAAAAATCAGTGTCAACAGGTGCTATCCATACAGCTTTACTTTGATGTGGTTAGCAAGTACAGCTGTCTCTCCATGGATTTTATAAGTTCTGCTTCATTTCAAAGCTTATCATTATATATTGTATATCAAAAAACGTGGGTTTTGTTGCTGATTCCAATGGTATATACTATTTTTAATTTGCATGTAAGACAAAAAAGTTATTAACAATTCAATTGAGCTCAACTCAACATGAATATACTATAATACAACACAAATAAGCAAATCCTCAGACAGGCTTTAGTAGTATATGCTATGCTACAGCATGTATAAACCATACCCTTCAATACTTCTAGTCAAATATAAATGAGTATCATTAATTCATTAATACTCACCAGCAATCCTTTCTGTTCGTGGACAATCATCCGTATTACATATTTGAACATCAGTATCGCAGTTAGAGAGGTCCTGACTACACATTCTGGTTCTGCTACGCATTCCACCACCGCAAGTAGCACTGCATGATGACCACTGACTCCATTCCCCGCTACTAGGATTAGCTATTATAATAATTAAATCAATTAATATAACCATTATTAGTCATTAATATAACCATAATTATTATTAGCATGTCTGCATGATTATAAAGGCTCACTTGTGCAAGGTACGTCTTTGTTGCATTCTTCAGCATCATTATCCGATCCGTTACAGCTATTACCATTCATACAATTCCTGAATCGTCTACGTAAACCGACATTACAGGTTCGACTACAGGAGCTCCAATCACCCCACTCGCCCCATTCCGTTGCTATAGTAATACATTAATGATAACTAAGTACCAGTTAATTAACTATTATATTGTGACTAACTGGTGCCAACGCAAGGTTGTGTGTTGCAGTCCTCTACTTGTGAGCTCTGTCCAGGGCATGTGTTTCCATTCTGGCACGTTCGAGTTCTCCTTCTACTACCAGTTCCACATGGTTCATTACAGCTAGACCAGGTACTCCACGAACCCCATGTTGGCGCTAATAGAGTAAAAGTATTATGGAAGGATTGTGTTTTGTATGGTATTCATGTACAATTATTATATATATATATATACAATGCATATATTGAACAATTGTCTTTCAGTACTTTATATGTTGCAACAGTAAGCTCTGCAAGACATTTTTTTTACAAAGGACAATTTATCCATAAAGGCCACTTCTTGTAGCTCAATACTTTACCCTAGCTTTTAAAACAGAGGTTAATTGTACTGTCTATAAAATGAGATGTAGCCTAAAATGACATATTGATAATGTAATATATGTGGTCCATAATGGATCATGGGTTCAACAACTCTAAAGCTATTGTTCAATATACAAATCCTCTGGTATAATACTGTGGCTTACCAACTGGACAGGAATTGGTATTGCATTGCCGTGCTTCAAAGTTAGCTCCTGAACAGGCATCTCCATTCTGACAAGTACGAGTTCGTCTTTGGGTGCCACCGTTACATGTCACTGAGCAGGTAGAGAAACTACTCCAATCACTCCATTGACCTATTACCAACACACATTACATTACATTATGAAGTCCATCCATCATAAATAGAAGCCAAACACCATATAATTATACACACATTCAAATTCTACCCAGGTATAGTATATAATACAACATACCCATGTTAACAGTGTCAGGGCAGTAGAGTAGCTTAACATGCATGACATCTGTCCCGGACGAACTGAATCCAGCCCTCTGTCCTAGTGAAGTCAGTGGTATGCTGGAATCGCGAGGTACAATGGTAGGTTGGCCATTCCTTGTAAAAGCGCGTGCACTGTAATGCATGACTGAACCGAAATCATAATCTAATCCTTGAACATCTACTTCATCCTCGGAGGTAACTTCAAAGTTACTAATAGTTTCTAAACAACGAAATAAATGATGAATAATGAACATTGCAATTGAATAATTATACATTATACTAAAATCATTATTACAAATGTGCTGTATATTTAAGAAGCCCCAGTAAGTATAATAAAAAGTGTCAGCTTACCAGGTCTAATGTTGGCTGTATTAATGATTACGAATTCATCCCGGTCCGGCCTGCTTTGTTCATGGAATCTACCCAGAGCATGGAAAATCTCGTGTATGACTGTACCAAGGCTTTCACAACCTACACCTATGGATATATCCTGGGGGCCACCAATTCGTCCAATGTAGGAATAGCACCTATATATTGTATATAATCATCAATCAAAAGTTATCAAGTTGATGCTACCTCAGCCAAAATTAACCCATGCATACTATATCTATGAACCGTCTGCCACTCACCCTTGTCCTTGAAAGAATCTCACGTAGTCCCTTTCAGTGGTTTGCTGCACAAATCTCACGCATGTTTCAGCCTCGTAACTGTCCATTGCTTGTTGGATCCTTGACTGAGCAAGAGCTTGTGAAGAAAGAGAAAAATATCATTACTAGACTCATTGCAGCTAGTCTATATGACTATATTGTATACCAGCTGCCTCTTCAAACAACAAATACATGCACATACTGTTATAATGTCTAGGTAGTCTAGTGGTGTCGGCTTACAAGAAAGTGAGCTGTCGATTCGATATGGCATCCTAGCGTTAGTCCAATGCCTGATAAAGCCCTCTCTACCGACTGCATTTTGGATTCCATCGATAGACGCCGTCTTCTCTGCTTCAGACCTCATTTTCAAGTAGGCATTCTGACGCTGTGTTAGCTTCACGTCACTGCCATAGAGCCCGGCTGTTTCAGTTTGATCTGTAAAATAATAAAATAACAGTAAAGGCATGCTGGTGGCTCCCCTCTGCTTTACTTTGGTTTATGTCAGTTTCGTCGATTCCATAAGCGACTCTGCAAAGAAGCGAAGCGGCTAGAAGTAGCAAGATTTTGCGGAGTTCCATTGCTAAGAGATTGGATGATTTCTTTTTTTTTTTTTTTTTCAATTTGCAAGATGATTTGCAGACGAATAGGCAACCATTTATATACACACTCAACCGGGCAGGAAATGACACAAGAATTACATTCTATGCTGATTAGAAAAAAAAAAATTCTTTATTACAAAAAAAAGTAAACTTATAATGCTAGTAGTATAATTCTAGTATAATAATGACATTTCTATACATCTTCATCGCTATCTGTGTCTCCTTCTTCGTCTCCAGAATCTTCTTCGCTGTCTTCAAATACAATGTTATTACTATACAGTAGCGTCTTGTATTTCTTAATCTTTGCATCATTGTCGGCCAGGAGAACCAGCAGATCTTCTTGCTCTTTGTTAATCACACCAATCTTGTCTTTAAGATCGTCATTTTCCTTCTGCGAGACTACCAGTTTCTGTTGTAATTCTTTGTACTCGCTTGTGTCTTGTGGTGGCATGTTTCCCGGGAGATTTACCGCTGCTGCTGTCTCGGTAGTTTTGGCGGCAGTCTGCAAGTCCTGTAACTGTCCATCCAGTGTGGCATTTTCGGTTAACAGTGCTTCGTTGTCAGCTTTCAACTGCGTTATCTGTGCCTTGTACGCTTGTATCTCGGCCACGAGTCTCTCTGTTTGGGTATTTTTCTGTGCTAGTTCCGTTTTGAGCGACTCTTGAAGCTGCTGCAGAGAACGATTTGTCTCTTTGAGTTGGTTGATTCCTTCTATTGATTCAGTACTGCTATCGCCATTTGTTAAAGGAGGCACGTCAGTGGAACTGCTGGCTGCATCAACTGACTCAATGGCTTCTTTCTCCAAACTACTTCCAACTTGGCTTTGTAAGTCGGAACATTTCTTCTTCCAATCATTGATCTCCTTGTCTTGTTCGAGGAGCAGTTCCTTGTAATGTCGAACTATCGAAGTGTGCTCTTCGAACGAGTGTTGGTTGTCAATCACTTGCTGCTGCTGTGAATTCGACGATGGAGGATCTCTGGAGGGTGAATTGGCAGTTAAACTATTGGAATCAAATGATGGGTCGAAGGCTTTCTGCAGAGTGTCAGAAATATGTCTAAACAGAACAGTAAATGAGTGGTCGAAACCGATCTGGCTGACATTGTTGACTAGGATCTGGGGATGTTTACTGGCTCCGATGAAGAACTCGGATGACGATATGTTAACCAGTGACTGTAGGAATGTTTCCCGCGTTATCCTGTGCTCGATGATCTGCTGTATTGTCTGAGGCTGATAGTCAGAGACCACTCCTTCGTTATAAACCAAACATATGCCAATCAAGGTAGCACATAGTCCACCCACTAGCTTATCATGCTCTGTATTGTACGTATTCTCTACCATTCCTGTTAGGAAAGGAATATTGACAGGATTGCTGAGGAACTGGGACACAGCGGGAGGGCAGTTGGCTGTCCATGTACACATCAATATGAGTAGCCCGATACGACTCAACCCCTTTAGATCAGCAGTCTCGGCGAGTATATTGGAACACTGTTGCAACAACGTAACCTGGCCCTTACCCTGCATTGATAACTGGACGCGAAGTAGCTGTGGCTTGAGGGTGGAGTTTAGCGCTCCTGACAAAGCTACAGCCGTCATCCAATTGGATAAATAATCGTTACCAAATAAACCAGCACAGAGAATTTGACCAGCAGAAACAGCAGTCTCTGTCGAGGAGGGTAGGAGTGTGTTGATGATTTTGGCCTGGCCCACTTCGTTCTTGTACAAGTAACACTGGAAGCAGTATAAAGCAGCCAAACGGAGCTGAAGAGATTGCTTCTCGTTCACCATGCACATCAGTATGGTGAGAATACCGGACCGAGGTGGTTGCGAGGGCGTGGTTACCGTGTCGAAATATTGCTGATTGGTCAAGTCTCCACGAATCACTTCGCCAACTGTGTTAATGCTCTCGATCAATATCTCTGTTTTTACACCTCCAGCGAACATGAAGTTACATAATAGCGTTAGGAGCTTGCATTGGTACATGATCTTCTGGCATGGCACTATGTTCTGTTGAGAATTTTTGGGTGAGACGAGGATTCTGACTAAACGTAACATCAAGAGTATGTTCTGGACTTTCTGATTGTTCCATACGGTGTTACTGGTGAGTTGGAAGTCAAAGAACGGTACGAGGGTTTGGATCTGGCTGGCCTCGCGATAGAACGATTGATTGGATGAGTTGTTGTATAAAAGGTTGTGAGCGACAATGATACAGTCCTGTACGATTATTCCACCGTCACTGAGTCCTTCGTCGTTGATGATTGTCATAAGACGCTCGAACGCGTTCTCAAATGCAACGATTTTCTGAATCTGGCTGTTCGTACGGGTGAGTTCCAGAACCAGGAGCAATGCATCGTTTCGAATCACTTCCCGAGGGTCTGCCAATAGGTCCATAATCTTAGAGATACCCATTGGAGCGTGAAGAATGGCCTCTTGGACCTCGGGAAGACATTGGTTTAATAACGCGGTCAATAAACGAACTGTTGGACGCCTTATTTGGAAATCGTACTCTTCAATCAAGCCCAAAAGAAGAGAAACGTTCTCCATGTTTTTAACGATCTTTGCTGCAAACTCCGCCCCTATCATTAGCTCGTCTGTTCTCTCTTCACCCTCTTCGACCGTCAGCACATTCAGGATAGCTTCGATAGCATAACCAACGGTTTCGGAATCACTCTTTTCTTTCTCAATGGCTTGTAACAAGACATCCAGGCATTGTTCACCAACTTCTCTTCTATATTGGCGTGACATGCCCTTGATCGCACGGAACGCATCTCTTCTGTCTTCCAGTAAAGTCGAACTCGTTGCCCTGTTCGAGAGTTTGATGATGGTTTCCGTACCGGAGGGTTTAGCCTCGGCTGGGGAAGGACCGAATACAGACTTGAATATAGCCGCCATTTTATTCTTTTGTGCAAAGGAGGTACAAATTTATTCATTGGTTTATTCACGCATGCGTTGTACACATTTCCATGGTTACTAGCAACTTTGCAGAAGCAGAAACAAATTGAACAAAAGAGAATTAAAAAAATAAGAATGGTAGAGAGATGTGGTGTTCTTTGCCAGCACCCAGGTTGCTGGTACTCCACGGAGAAGCTATACCAAGGACACAGAACGCAATGCACAGGATATGTGGAGTACATTAATTACCTCTTATCAAAAAGAAAGACCCAGGCCGCTACAAATGGCAACTCAAAACCTCATGGTAGGTCATATGCAAGGTCTTACATGTACATGTTGGTGGATGCATTGTGTATGTAACAGCCTTTCTGCATAGAGCCGTGTCAGTTTGTGGTTAGTTTATGAACTTATGTGTTTTATTGCTGCATAAAGGAGATAGGATTTCTAGTTTTGATACCAAAGTTAGTATAATATATACGAGCCTAATTTAATAGGTAACAGAATAGCTTATTTTGTTAATCTTGTTTCTCCATACCGCCCCCACAACCTGGTAAAAATAAATTCATTATAATTCCTCATATTGTAGCACACGTTAATTCAATATCACCATATTTGAACGTATTGAAAGCTGCAACGATTTTTACCTAACCATGGAAACCCTTAGCATTCAACAAATGACTTCAATTCACGGACACAAAAGTGTTCTAATAAGGGGAACTGACTGCAAACACCATAAGAATACAGTGCCTGACTTAGTGTGTGCACTGACACCCTTTACATCACAGGATATTCGGAAGTTATTTACTATAATGTGAAGTCATATTTCTGTATAGGCGTGTGTGACAATGAATATACTTGTAGTGTTAATAGTAGCGTTGTACAAATGATAGCTTGCCAAAATAGCTTCATATGGGTTTAGCAATAAAACAGACGGTATTGTTGCATGTTTGTTCATATAAGGTATATAGGGTAGAGTGTGACCTGTATTGTACTTTTTGTGTCATTTTTGTGACTAAATTTCAATTTAGTACTAGTAACTTTATTCCCTCTTGCATTACAGTAGGTTATGAGGATGGTCTATCATTGCTGACTGTATCAGAGCTGGTCCCTGACGACTTGAGTCCAGCCCTTCCTCCTCCCCGCCCACTTCCTCAGCGTCCAACTACTCAACCCTTCCCAACTGAAATTAGGTAAAACAGTTTCATATCTTTAAATGGCAAACCAGCTCTCTATGAACAGGATTTGTTGGTTCTCATTGTAACTAATCTGTCTAGCTTCACACGTGCCTTTTATCTGCTATAATTCCATTTTTGTTACTATTAATTAAATGGTGTTGATTGGTATTGCTATAATCGTATAAGATTACATTAGCAGACAAACACAGTTATCCATTACAGTAATGGTTACTTTATCTTATGCAAAATAAACTAATACCCATTAATAATCCCTCCTTCACTTAAATAACTATATACAACTAAAGTTTGTTTATGTTTGAGCATTTGCGTTTGCGTTAAGCAAACAAAACTTATAGTCACAGAGTTTGGCTTTCACTTTTACATTCTTTGCTGGAAAAATTCTTCTCAAAGTAGTGTCTCCCCAACACCTAGTTTATTTAGTTTAAACCTTATAAAATTCCCTTGTATATACTAAAGAGTGGTACACTGTAGTATATTCGTGTACATGTGAACAGAGTTTTAGCTAGCCTCTAGTCCCCCAATCAGCCAAAGATATTTCTTTCTCATTTAAAAAATGGAATATCTGTATTTTTAAGGAAGCTGTTGTAGAAATACTTTCACAATGTGATAAAAAAAAACATTTCCGTTACACTTTACAATGGCTTTTCAGTGATTTCCTTATCTGTTAGTACATTCAATGTCCTGTCACTACTGTATAGTGTGTGTAACAACTAGTCAGTCTTTTATAACGTTATTCAACACCCATTGTAAAAATTGCTGTGAACATACTCTTGTCATAGTGAGTGTTGTGATCAAGTTTACCAAACAAGGTATCACTAGCACTATTATGTTCTATCATATGATACCTGTACTAATATAAACATCATGCTGATATTTTAATTATTTTAAATACATGCAGCGTTTCAAGTGTGCATTATTTTATAATTATTATAATATGTAAGTGCAAATAGTAAATGATTTAATGGTACTAAGGTTAGACACTATTACTTACTTCATGTACCCCATACTGTATGCATGATTAATATCGTGAGTAATAATAATATAATTATTATAACTATTTTCCTGTTCTACAGTAGTTCTGCTCCGGCTGCTGACAAGAGACAAGACAGCATCAGTTGTACATCTAATTCCGGTAGCATGAGGTTCTCCTTGAACACACCCCTCTATGCCGATAGAGGACGTCCTCCCTCTCCACCCCCAAAGGAATACGACGAGTATTGGTTCACGCCTGTGTTGCTATGGCAACCGGGTAAGAATGGAAAGAAAGCAAAGAAACAGGAAAGGACAGCCGACAGGAGCTTGAAGACAACAGATTTAACCAATACTCTACCACCAGTGTCATCCAGTAAAGGTCAAACACAATCAAAGGTCAGTAATGTATATATACATGTATATACAACTGGTATACATGTACATGTACATATGTAAGCTGTTAAACAAATTAAGAACTTGCCTACAAAAATGAAAAATTATAAAAAACCATTCAAAGACAGAGATAACCATGCTTTACTAAAGGGCTCAATTACATGTATCTGGGCTTGGTCTTTTATTTATTGATAATTCCAATGGCACAGTAACTACAGTCATTCATGCAAAAAATTGCCAGCCAAATATAAATATTTGCTGAAGTTCAGAACTGTAGAGAGGTGGTTGCTTGCCAATAATGTACAACAGTCAGTGTCATCAAACACAGCTTCAAAGAAATCACTAACCATTGTATAATTGTATATTCCCCTTTTCTGAGGTTTCTGTATGTTAGTAGACATACAATGAACAATATATAATACATATGAACACATATTAAACATATAAAGACAATAGTGTCCACACCTGTAGTACATGTATACGTGACTTTGTACTGAACACGTTCGTTAATTTGTTCACATAAAGAAGCTCAAATAAGTAATGACAATTATGTTGCTATGGAAGCTGATGGGCCATAGATATACATGCATGTAATCATGATTTTACTTTATTAAAATTAGCACAATACATTTTACACATACATGTACAATATGAAGCTTATATTAGATACTAGAGTATAATGCTATACTCTGTATACATGTACATCCACATGCATTGGCCCTTCTACCCAATAATTTATGCTAAATTAGATTATTATATTATTCATGGTAACCACCTACATGTATATACTATGAACATATGTTAACGTGATAGTGGTTTACAGCATTGTAGCTAACAATCTGTACATTGGCCCACTAGTTCCCATTGTACTAATACCAATGTGTGTCAGGAGCCAATAATGTGTGTGGGTATAGGAAAACGTGATATACCTACACATATTATGGGCTCCTAATATACATTATGATTGACTATATGTATGTACACTCCATATTAGGATAAAAGGCCGTTGAGTAAAGCCAATAAAAAATCAAAGAACTTCAAACTGAGTATGGATCAATATATGTAAGTTAATTTAAAGCCCACATTATACTCCCTACCACCCACTCTATATTCCTTGCTATTCCCTTATATGGCATCTATGTTTCTTTATCTCACACCCCCTCCTCAGAATGGAAGGTCTACACGATGTACCACCCGATATAGTTGAACAGATTATTCAAGAAATGCATAGGTTAGCTATAGTACATGTACACGTATGCCCCTCTAGTCCTACTAGCTACTGTATATATGCAGTATGTATGTATATACACAGTGCAAGCCAACCCTACCCTATAAGCCCTCCCTCACACATGCACCCAGATAATGACCTTTATACAGAACAAGTAATTTTTTATTACTGCACGAGTCCATCAATAGTTCTGATAAATCTATCAATATAAATATTTAAGTGAAGGTGACTTAATATTTGTGTATGCACACAGATGTAATTATGTAATTACGTAGATTGGTGGGTGTGTGTTTAAGGTTACCTACCATATAGGCAGCATGCATACAATAGTAATTATATTATACAGCATGCATGCCCTTCCATGCCACCACCAAGCATGTGCCCATACCTTAGTAATGGATGACCATATATGGACAGTGTTTATGTACATGTGGTGCATAGTAAGGTTTCACTACATGTGCATGAAACGGATGTACATATAAATGATATAATGTACATAATTAAATGCGTATTTTCAAGATGATTTCAATTTATTTAATATAATTCTATATTTTTTATTTTATTTTATTAGCCACAGTTGCTCTGATGTACATGGAGAACTAATGGCAGACAACCCGTCAGATGAGCTACTCCGCCCACCCCTTGCCTCCCCTCCCCGTTTCCCTTCACCGTTAATCTTTGGCGCTTCCCAGAGTTTCACGGAAGATACAACTGTTCCTTCATCCATGAAGTTGGACCTACAATCGAAAAAAATCCAGCGAATCAGTTCGATGAAAGACAGACGGACGAAGAGAACTCCAATGGCTACACTCTCGTATTCCCGGGCACTTGCCCACCAACCAGATAAAGCATTGACAGGGTTAAAAACACGAGTAGCCCAATTACAGGCTGAGGACCATCATTATTACACAACAACAAAACCTTTCGTCAATAACTCCACACCCAGCCATGTAGACCAGCAGACAGGCAACACTCAAGGAACAGGACTACTGAGGTCTTCACTACTACAGGACACTACTACTCCTGTCAAGACTGGTCCGTCATATTTCACTCCACGTTCACTGAACAAGGCTACAATACAGCGGCTTAATTACACCAGCACTAATAAAGGGGCAGTACCCCTCTCTAAGTCAAGGACATTAGGTTTAACAGTGTCTAATGCACCTGCGTTCCAGCAAATCCCCATTCGTCCATCAATACACGTTCCACCATTACCCATACATGATACCCCATTCAGTGAGGAGCTTGGCTCATACCCTGGTTCTGGTACCTGGCCCGAATCCCGTTCTGCAAACAGTGGGAACATCTCGAGTCACCAGTCGTCGGATCATTTAATTGTTTCGGCAGATTTAGCCACTCAGACGGGAGAACTACTACTAATGAATAGAGAAGGAACCGTTATACATCATGTTACTGAGATGAAAACACCAAAGGACAGTATAAATAATAAAGCAACCTTGGAACTCGATTTAGGGTCACTTACTAATTCCCAAGCCCCACCCCTTGGGTCAGTAGCCCCTCCCCCTACAGCCATCAAACCTAATCAACAACTGTCCCCATCCATTCACGAAGCCACACCCCCTCAAGAGGAACCTCCACTTGGATCAGTGGCCCCTCCCCCTACGGCCATGAATGAGCCAATCAGCAGTAGTGGAGAAGAAGAAATAGAACAAAATCATTCATAAATTTCATTAGTGTAAAATAGCTTTTAATTAATTTTAATAAATTATTATTTAGAATAATAGGAATTTCCGTCAGTATTATGTGTGCTGGATATTGAAAGTCAGAAAGTTAAATGAGCCATCATAATTACAGTGGAATTAACTCCTGTAATTAATCAGGAAACTCTGAAATAAGGACACGTCTATCTTGAGTTTCCAACAGTATTCCTTTTCATATTAAACTTCCTCTGAAATGAGGACACCTCTATAATCGGGACACTTTTTGTTGGCCCAATGGTGTCCACAGTAAAGAGGTTCCATGCTGTATTTCTCAAATGTATATTAAATTCCATCAGCCATTTTTGTGATGCAGATTAGTTAATTAAGGGGTTAATTAACATAAGGGCACATAGGCAATTAAGATTTTGAATTGTGAAAAAGACTTAACAAAAGTTATTGAAACGTTACTGAGTCTTCTTCTCTCTTGTTTCTTTGTGGAGATCTTCAAAGAACTTGTAAAATTTCTCGTAAACCATTGCGTTGTCTTCATCAATCCAATTAGCAACAGATCTATAATAAATTAATTATAGTAATTAATTAAAGTCATGCACATGTGTGCTTAACTTAAATCTGTAACACCCACACATTGATTACTAATTTAACTTTAGTAATAATTATTTTACAAGAAAATTTCTACAAAATACTTCCCATATTAGAGCAATGAACAAAACCCATTATTACTCACTCTTCTCTTTCCACACTTGTGGTTGTCTTAGTCTTTCCGTTATAAAACTCCGCCCTAATGGTGTAAATGTCATTAAAACGAGGCAAGGACGATGCAAAATACCAGAAATTTTCAGGATTCTGGGGAAAAGACATAGGAGGGAGAGGGGGGGTGGGGGAGAGAGGGAGATAGAGGGAAAAGGATGAGATAAAGAGCTAGTGTGTTATTAGTTTCATTTCTTTGAATTCACCAATCCTGCCTCATCTTCTTCGACAGCTACCATAAATATCTTCCTTTCTCGATATGAGGTAAATAAACTAAAGACTCCCATCAAAACAAAATATGTAAACAGACAGACGAACAGAGGGGTTACAACAGTTAAGGAAAATCAATGCAGTGCATTACAAAAGCCCTAACATATTTGTCCAACATAATTATAAATGTATTGCGGGGATATGAGATGGAGCAAGTAGCTAGGATGTACTTGGATTCAGGAAATGGATAGAGGTAATCATATACAAGAGCAAGGAGAGAGAACAGACAGGCTATAGTACAGATCAATAGCTTTTCATCGAATATTCTAAAGTTCTCTTTGTATCCAAACTGCTTGGTCACAAACTGAAACGAAAAAAAACAAAATCAGCGTTAATCAATACAGGAATTGTTATGGAAGCGGTCATTGATCATTTTTGTGCTGCAAGAATCTCATGCAAGTATTATATATATGGGCACTGATTAACAATTGTAGCATTTTCAAACATATCTGATTGATACATAACTATACTTTGTTTTAGATTATGCTTGTGATAGAAGTGATGACTTTGATCTATAAGATGTTTGAAAAGGTTCGCACTTCACAACATGACCACGTAATTCAGAACTGCGCTGATTGTCCGTATGTACCACATGGCTGTAAACTGCTGTAAACTGCTTTACATAGATTCATGCACGTTATAATGGCCACACCCATTGCTAAAAGCGTATTCAACTATTGTTGGTCTGAATCTCCTCTAATGAAACTAACCTTTTTGATAGTATCATCTAGAGCATTCTTCACTTGCGATTGATCCCATTTATCAATGTCCACTGGTTCATAATCCTAAAGACAGAAGGAAGAGAGAGGAAGGAAAAAAGAGTATAACTCTATTAACTTATTGCTCTAATCTTACTTCAGCTTCAAATTGCTTTCTATTGTTAGCCATCTTTTTTTTGTCAAGATCATCAAGATACTCTCATCATAAAAATTAATTTTATTACTAAAACATTAAAACCATAACTTTTATAGTTCGCGCGCGCGCCAAAGGAGGCGTGGCATGCATGCTATGGTAGATCATAACTTAACCCTTTAACAAAAACAGAAGACACAGTACAGCTAGAAGAACGAGGAAAAAAAGGAGATATCTACTCGTCGAGATTCTACTGCATGCTATGCTGAGTGTGTTTTGACTATGACGAACGTTTACTCGTTTGATGGGCTGATTGTATTTGGTCTACTTGTCATTTGTACGTGTGCTTATCTGAGGACTGTTCCAAGACTGAAGCAGTTACTGTTTTCTGAAAAGAAAGGATTTTGGGGTGCTTTACACAAAGCCTCCATTATTGGAACTCGATTACATTGGATGGTATCTATACTGTGTTTTATAATGGCTTTTTACATTCTGTTCATAAAGTAGTAAAAAATTAATAGATCTAATAATATGTGGGTGTGGTTAGTTATTAATCTCGGTTATTAAAATGTTCGTGCAAGCTGCATGCATGTTCCAGTTGTGTGTTGTAGCATCTAGTGACCAATGGATTATCTCCTTGCTATTGCTTACTTAGTTACTCTCTCTGTTCAAACATCACTGGGTTCAACTCCAGACGGAAATGAAGGTAGGAGATCTCTAATCAATTTTATACTGCCATGCAATGGTGTTGAATGTATCATTGTGTCTCCCCTTGTAGATATACTTGATGTACAGTTCTTGGAAGGTGACATTGTGTTAACTGATGATCAGCAAAGGATGCTTGAAGCCAGCCATATTGATAATACCAACACTCAAGCCACACCAGCTACAGAGGATGGACTGCAGCATGCTGTGGCTGTTGATGATAAATTCAAATGGCCTAATGGAGTCATTCCTTATCTACTGGATACCAACCTCTGTAAGTATTTTACAGTCATATTCGTGTCCATAATTATGTAATTATACAGCCCATGCCTATATAGGCTGATACCTCAATACTTTTCTCCGTATTATAGCAGTTCTTACCAATAAAGTCCCCTGCATCACTATAATTATGTTAACTTAGTATAATTATGCAAATATTGATACATCATGCACTGTAGGTATGATCACAGGTGCATAAGTGCAGTGGCTGTCAACATTAGTATATAATATTCCCTGCCCAGCATGTATTCAGTATCATTGGCTAGTGTCAAAGCCAGCAGGCCACCATTGTGATTGAGTGCATGCTTGCATGTCATTAAGTTAAATGGTTTTGCTGATTACACTGCGTGAGTTCAGTTTACCTTGATGTGGGTCTGTTAGAAATCATGTGTTTGACAACATGGTTTAATGATATTATAAAACGGTGACTCGTTTTTCCTAGCAAATATAGCATCCGTGATGATTCAATATAGTCCATTCAAGCAGTATCCGGCTGGCAGCTAGCTGCTGTTGGACTAATATTGTGTATAACTGTTTGAGTTAGTTACTGATTTGAAGTTGTATAAATTATAAGCGTTGTTGCTATGGATACGGTATCAGATATCACTGAGAGATGGACCAATAATCTCATGATGTCAGTCTAAGAGCCCGGCTAATTGTCATACTGACAGTGTATTTGAAGAACTAGTGATTGTTCCATGTTTTAATGCTGTTATAAAGCATAGAGCATCATATGATGGTTGCTAAGTAGTCTGGTATTGTCTACCTGAGTGAAACCTATAGTTATTTCACTGACACACATGACCTGCATGAGCACTTTGAAAGCTCTATATTAAAATTTCATACATAATAATTATTTCTGTAATAATGCTTTATGCATTAGTATGACTTTATGTTGATCATCGTGAGTATTACTGATAGTCATTGGTATATGTTTTATTGTTTATCCTTTATATATCTGACTGTGCTGGGTGGTGTTTATGTATGTGTGGATCAGTGGATAGCTCAGTTATTGCCATACATGAGGCCATTGAAGAATACGAGAATAAGACCTGTGTCAGGTTCAGAGAGAAGAGAACTCAAGATATTGACTACGTCCGGTTTCATAATGGATATGGGTTAGTCCCATGCAGCTGCTCTGCACATGAGCTATATAGGAACCTTTGGATATGGCCGGGATACTTTGGGACGCTATATGAATTGAAGTGCTTTGTCACAATTATTGTCAATAAAATTAATGTGTTACTGTGCCAGCTATATTGGGGGGGGACTTTACGATTCATGATCTAACAGTATAAATTAAGTAATTACTGATGGTAAAATTAAAATTTTAGCAGAAACAAAATTTTAAGGCTCTTGAATCTTAAATATTGAATATGAATCCCTTTTATGCCAATGATGTTACCATTCCACACAGTATAATTATTGCTTTCCTGTGTAACCAACAAACTCCATATTACAGCTGGTCTCATGGCCGCCTCTCCTTAGACCCAACGTTATCAATCATGTATGTATTTCTATTGTACAGGTGTTCGTCTGGGATCGGTAGAAGAGGTGGCCAACAGGATATATCCATTGGTAGAAGGTGTGGTAAGAAAGGAGTGGTCATTCACGAGATATTCCATGCCCTGGGTAGATGGCACGAGCAATCCAGACACGATAGGAATCAGTATATTAGAATACACAGTGAAAACATCAGAGGAGGTAAGTACATATATAGTAGATAGGTATATCAGTGATATATACTGATGTACTATAATAGTAATTATTTATCTTATAATGTTTGTTCTATTAGCTTTCAAAACATGCTAAAGTGGATTTTATTAAATGCATTATTTATATTCAAGATTGTTCTAGGGGTTAACCGAACACTTATATTTTAATGCTTATCATAATTACAGGTTACTCGAGAAACTTTGGCACGGTATCTCGTGTGTTTGCGACCACTAACGGTGTCCCTTATGATTACGACTCAGTGATGCATTACTCTGCTGATGCTTTCTCCCGTAATGGAGACCCAACCATCACACCTAGAAACAGTCACGTCGCTTTAGCCAGACTCGGGCAGAGGGAGGGACTATCAGAGAATGATATCGCTCACGTCAGAGCATTGTACTGTGGAGGTATGGCAGAGAGTTAGAGAGAGGTGGGGGGGGGGGGGAGGGGGGAGGGGGAGAAGACCTTACTAAAAGGATTGCATGTACGTATGATTATTCACGTAATAGATGAATTACTTTTAGTCAAATTCCATACCACCTGCTATTTTACTCTGGTTTGTTGATTTTTAATCCAATTAGCCATCCTAGCTGTCTCTCCTTATATGGCCGTGTATATGTGTCTATAGAATAGAGACCATTGTCTATGGGTCACATGAGATACCTACCTACCCTTATGTAGTGTAACAAGTCCATTTTTGTTTGTATTTTAAAAGGTGATGGCCAATGGAGTGGGTGGGGGGTGTGGTCCTCATGTTCCAGATCATGTAATGGTGGGGAGAGGCATCGTATGCGTACATGTGTCGGAGATACTTCATGTCCAGGGATGAACACAGACAGAGAAACATGCAATACTGACGACTGTCCAACACGTATGTTTAACTACTTGAACCTCTTACTCTCTGTTAAAGGACAAACTGAGTTTCCTGAGTAAAGGCAGATTTTTAGTGTTATGGTAGCTGATGAGCATTGCTATAAATTGCATGGCCGTTGAAATGGATTAAGGTTTCATTCCAGCTAGCATTCAGCCACCGTAACAGTCGTAAATTTGGCTTTATACTTTAGTGTATTATTTAAACCTCATCAAAATCTTTATTGGATTTTAACAAGCGCTTTCAATGACCCCAAAGTGTCCTTTAATAAAAGGAGGTTTCCATACGTTTACCCTAGCTAGTTATAATTGATTATATTACTTATATTACTATAGCTCCTGAATGGAGTGGATGGAGCTCCTGGTCACAGTGTACGGTTCTGTGTGGTGGGGGAAGGAGGGTTAGACTGAGGACCTGTATTAACGGTACCAGCTGTATTGGAAACACTCATCATTACGAGGACTGCAATCAACATAATTGTTCCAAATGTAAGCCTCGTTCCCATGTTTAGAATATTATTTCGAACTGCATATTCCATACTTCTTACGTATTCCACTACTGCATTCTTCATTCCGATTCTGTTACATATTTCATACCTCATTATTCCATACCTCATAATTTCATTCCTCTTTGTAGCTCTAAGTAGTTGGTCTAGCTGGAGTGAGTGTAGTCAGACCTGTAAAGGAGGGGTCCGGTTTAGGACTAGGATATGTGAAAATGGTGCCATTGGTGACTGCTTGAAGGAAACGCAGCAACAAGAGGAGTGCAACACCCATATTACTTGCGGTATGACGTTGTGTGCTATATAACTCCCGCCCACCTTTTTAATTAAATACCTCTGTTTTTATTTGTATTGTAGAACCAATAACAGAGTGGAGTGAGTGTAGTAGGAGATGTGGCAATGGATCGCAGGTCAATATGGTTACCATGGAAACAAGGGCGTGTAATCAGCAACCCTGTCATAATGAAATATGTTTAAAAGGTACTTCATTTGAATGGGAAGGGGGGGGGGGGGGGGGGTTGGAGCGGGACATGTACCATTATATAATTATTGAACTACAGGGTTAGTTTCATTTTTCTTTGTTTCCAGGCATTTCTCATCTTGGTTGTTACAAGCTATCTGGCCCCCTACTGGGGTTCCTGCAATATTTTAATGAATCGTCTTCAGGGGCTTCATTTGGTAATAAGACAGAGCCCATCAGAAAATGTGCTGAGCATGCGAAATTATCCAATCTACCGATATTTGCTGTATCACTGGAACTATGCTATGTAGGGTCTGGTGATTTTGAGGGATTGGTGGGGTCTTGGGTTGAATCTGGAGTGTGCGAAAATGGAACCGGAAGCTATTATGGTTCAACGTTATTTGGAGATATTTATCGTATTGATAACAGAGAAGAGTTTGAGCTCACAGCTACCAGGGCAGAGAACTGTGGGGTTGATTATTGTCTAAACCAAGCTAGTCTCGATGGGTCCTGTGATTTTATTCACTCTGGGTCTACAAAACAAACCTACAGTTTTAGTTTATTAGTACTATTATTATTATCGTTATTATCATTAATACAAATACATTAGTACATCATATCTACCTATAATAATTGTACAATATATATATTATTTTTATTATTATTTTTTGGTTTCTGTGATACTCTGGTAATAACACATTGAGGTCCATTTTATAAAACACCCTATTTTTAATAACCAGCCACACCTTTTTTTTATGATAGCGGCCAGGCCAGCCAGATAGGCAGTTAGGCACAATATGGCGACAAAGAACTACGATGTTCTGTTGAAAATACTTCTAGTAGGTGACTCGCATTCGTGTAAATCCGATCTCCTTAGCAAGTACACGACTGGTTCCGGTGATGATGGGGAAATAGACGCAGTAGGTTAGTCGACAAGCATGTACCATAACTCGAACACCTCACTGAGCTACCATTGATTTTATTTATTTATTTTCCTATTCTATTACAATAATGGAGGACTGGACTACAGGCTGAAGGATACAGTGTTTAGAGGAGATAGAATTAAGCTACAAATATGGTAAAATAACGACTACATCATTTAAATTGTATATAGTTTTAGTCTAAACCTCTTGTCATAAACTGTAATTCATATAGTCTCACTGCCCACTTCTACTTACCGAAAAGTGATCTGGGGACACACGTATTCCAAATCAGTTCTGGTGGAATGTTAATTATTTCAACAGGCATGTAATCCAGCATATACTTGTTGCCTTATAGTTAATATTCCACCAGAACTGATTTGGAATACATGTGTCCCCAGACCACTTCCTAGTGAATAAAAGTGGGCGGTTGACACCAGACTATAAATTTATAATATATCAAGTGATACATACTAGAATACTATATTACAGGGGTAATTGACTGACGTATAATATAGACCCTAGCTACAACAAGGGGAACAGGAATACATCAATTATATGTGTCATAGTGTGGGCATCATTAAATATTTTGTGACGTTGGTCAATAATTACCAGGTCATATGACATCTGTATCGCTGACTCACAACTAGTACATATATCTAGTAGTCATCTTGTCGTTGTTGTGTGTGTTAACTAATGAATCAATTGGTGTTCCATTGCTGTTCCAGCTCCTTATGTTGTTTGTTATTATTCCCTTGTAACTGATAGGGATACTGCAGGTCAAGAGAGGTTCAGATCGGTTACGTCATCCTATTATAGGGGGTCACAAGTGGGTTGAGTTTGCTTAATTGGTAATTTATCACAAAGTATATGCATTTTCCCCCTCCCTCCTCTTCCCCCCCTCCTCCCCCCCTCTCTAAATAGGGATGTTTATTAGCGTTCAATATGCGCTCAATGATGACATTCTCTGGTCTCACCTACTGGCTGGATGAGATCAAGAATGTAAGTCAATACGAATACAAGAACACACCAGAAGTTTCACCTTGACCTGTTGTCACCTTATAGTGATATAAATATAATCATATAGAATTATCTATTTATCTTGTGCATACCCTTATAAGGAAATCCCACTGAATGGATAAATTGTAATCTATCTTTTATTTATATTGAATGTTTCTGTTGCTGTTTTTTTGTTAATAGAATGCTCCTGATTCCTTCCAAACTGTGTTAGTAGCTACGAATTATGACAATTCAGACCAAAACGAATGCAACCCAGATATGGTAACACAGTTTGCCTCGGAACACAATCTTAAACTAGTGACTGTTGATCTAAACAACACTGAAGAGGTTATATCATTACTCTATACTGCACGTATATACCAAGAGGGAGGGCATATACACAAAGCTAGGGCTTATGTAATAGATATACTCTCTTCTTTAGTATTCCCTAGACTATATGTATATTTGATATATCATACTTTGTAATGTTTAAAATAGTGGGTAACAAAGTATAAACATTTCAATATTTTTTTATCACATTACCAGTTGCACCTGGAGCTTAAGTTATATATGAAACATAGTACATACAATATGAACTAGTAGGAGGGTGTGCATTAATTAGAGTAACATTCTATTTGCTTCATAGATCCAAATGGCATTTGATACTGTCGTGGAGCAAATAATGACAAGATCGTACAAAAGAAAGCACTTACATGAAGGTATGTATAAGTTAAGCCACACCCACTAGTTATTAAACTGATTTTTATTAACAGAAAGCATAAGACTTGATTCCAGCAGGACAGGCAGAGGTAGAGAGGCGTGTTTCTGTTAAGGTTGTGGGCAGAGCTACACCTCTTTAATATTGCTTTTATATAATTTTAACACTAACAATTGATCAAATATTCCACTATATAAATCATGTTTTTTTCAATTAAAATTATAATCAATATTTGTACAAATAAGGGAAATTATTATTCGTAATTATGTTCATAAAATCACTTAAAATGACATAAATTGAACAAAACCATACGGCAAACTCAAAACAATAACATGCAGTTTTGTCATGTATTTCCAAGTAAGTGACATATAATTACAAAACAAATTCAATCAATAAACAAACATGCACATTTATAATTACACAATACTACGGTTCTAGTTGTGGATGGAGCATCATAGTAGTTCCTTGTGTTGATGTAGCTCGTGGAGTAGATCACTCTCTAAGGGTTCAGTAAGCGTTTTACTCAGGATTATTCGTATGTCGCTGATGGCAGGCGGAATGGAAGATTGGGAATCAAACGATTGGGTAATGAAGCTAGTCACTGAATCTATCCGGTGACTGAATCTTTCCTCTCTGGCTTCATCCCTCTTCCCCTGGTAGGCCTCCCAACGAGTGACAAACACTTCGATTACAAGAGAAATGAACAGATTGAGAATCACAATTACAGATATAAGCCACCACGCTATGAAATATAACTGAGAAAATTTAGTAGTGGCAACAGAGAAAGCATCGAGGAATATAAACCAGTTGTTGACAACCATAACGTTCCACAACAGGACTAAAGTGGCCGCAAAGTCGTGGAAGTTGTAGGAGAAGTAGTCGAGATCGATGTAATCTATTTTGGTACCGTTTCGAATATCACACGAAGTAGCTGAGTGTTTGAGGCAATAGCTGTTATCACTAGTACCATTAACATGGCAGTGAGCGGTGTACTCGAGGCAACGGTTCTCCCCAAATATGGCCATACCCAATAAAGCGAACAAATAGTAGATGACAATGATGATCCCAGCAAATGCACGGAGATTCTTCAATATTTCCAGCATACTACCGAAGGCGATCGAAACAGAATGGAATTGTGGTATGATTCGCAGCAGACGAACAACTATGAAGAGATTCATGAGTTGCATGAAATCGTAATACTTCACTGGTTCATGATCCACACCCTTAGCAAAAGGTAAGTGGAACAGTATCAATATGGCCACTTCAACTACAATGATCAACAATGTCACCACACCTTCAAATACGTTAGCAAACGAAGTAAAATATCCACGCAAGCCCAAACCGATTATCTTAGCCGACTGCTCAAAGATGTAATACAAGAAGAATACAAAGTTAGCAATGGCTAATGGTGAGTTGATCTTTTTCACTACGTTGGAATAGTCATACTCCATTTCGGCTGTAAGAAAGGCAACATGGATGATTGTCATACAAATGGAGAAATACTGAAATAGCTGATGTCGTACTAAACGCTGTATCCATTCCATGAGCTTGAACTTGGAGTAATATTCAGTTGGCTGCTCTTTACTCGATTCCTTAGAATACAGGTCAAAGACGTTTTTGAAACTTTCCCAAGATATGTTTGGATTTCCGCCATCGGAAACCTCAACTTCGTGCATCATTAAATTCCGCTGCTTCTTGTGTATCTTGACTCTGTGCAGTAACTGCCGTACCAGTGGACGACTGGCACCGTCCGTACCATCTGATACCTGTGATAGGCTAGCGAAGGCAGCACGAAACGCAACCCTACGTCTGAAGAAACTCGACTTCATGGACTGCTCAATGTAACCCCTAAACCCGGAATAAACAGCTGCAGTGAACAGATTTAATATCAGGTAGAGACCGATTGACAGAAACAAGAAGAAATACAGGAAGTATATCCGATTTCCCTTGTAAACTTGAGTCATGATATCGGGGTTGTTGGCAGTGGTGAGGAACACCAGTAAACTGACCAAAGCATCTTCCACGGAGGTGAAATATTTGCCTCCCTCTAAGTTTCTAAACTTTGGGAGGGGTTCCGTATCATTTGTTTCATTATTGCCCATAAAGTCATTAAAGAAATCTTCATCGAATTCACCAGACGAATTGCTGTCATTTGTCGGTTGCATGTTAGAAAACGGTATTGGTTCAGGAAATAGAAGCATACCAATCATTGCAAACACGTATATATGTAGCAACAATAGAACAAACACACCCACGATGTTTCGAATGGTCCTTCCCACAGCTTTAATGAATTTCTTCATCATGCTTGAAGGAACAACAAAGAACAATGGACGAAAGAATCTACGCAACCTCAGTGTTGCTCCGATAGATGACTGGCCCAGGGCATAACACAGACCGACTGACAAGAATAGATCTATAAATGATATGGCAACCAGAACAGCATAGACGACGAGCCATTTCTGTTGTATAAATCTGGTATAGCCAACCAAATGAAAACGGATAATAGCATCTAACAGAAATATCACTAGACACACTATTTCGATAGATTCAGTCACTCCACATTGAGGCTCGGGCATTTTGAACTGTCTGTCGCGATAACGAAAGTCTGACGACAACGAAATAGAGTTGGGGTACTCAAAGAAAGGAAGGATAAGAACGATGAAGATAGCAATCCTCTGGATGATTTTAATCGGCCAGGAATGGTATAAACGGTATAACTTGAGAGATCTATACAAAGAGAGGGAGAGAAATATATGTAACAGAGGGAGAGAGAGTAAGACTGAGAGTAAATTCTATTCTTATAATGTACAGAATGGGTAGTTTATTGTTTCATATGCTAAAACCAGGGATTAACATTATCAAACAATGAGGTAATTAAATCCATAGTAATGTTACTAAAAATAGAACTGAAAGCCAACAATGATAAAAGATAAACAACAAAAAGGAAGGGAGGGAAGGGGGGGGGGACCTGGTATCAATCCTGTGATGTATTGATCTATAATGTATTCCATCCTCAATGAACACGGTAGCTTGCATTACGGCAGCCTCTTCCGAGCGATTAGTATGGTAACTGTGTCTGGGCATTGATTGTGGCCTAGAACTGGATGAAGCAGTGTCTCGAGAAGTATTTAGTAGCAGTGGGGTGCCTACTGTGCCTTCATCGTCTGAGCTATCCACTACAAATGGAAAACAAAAATTACACATTATAGAGCTACTATATAACATATACGTAAGGTCTTTAAGGGTACAGTAAAACACAAGCTATAACAGAGTATAGCTAATTCCCTTAGCTCCCCCTACCCAAGGTTTATCCAATATCCATACGAAACAATAGTAAAATAGAGATTTATATTATAAACACATTTATTAACCCTTCAATTAACCCTCTACATCTAAGTCTAGTCCAAGAAACAGCCTTACTGTTTGTTACTGGTCGCAAATTCTGATCCAGTTTGAATGAAGAAGCAAAGAAGAGTTTGACAATTCAGCAATCATCAATGGTGACCTCTTTGTCTGAGGGGAAAATTCTAGCTCAAATTCTGGGTAATAGCGTCTACTCAACTGAGCCAACTGAGCTAAATTCAGCTAATAATTAATTTTTAAGAAAGGGCGTGGCTAGATGATTGCACATACACGTGATAAAAGTCTCCGTATACTCTCGTATACTAGTCAGTATTTTCTCGTCTCACTGTAAGGTTATAAACATTCTCTGCTTCCTAGTTGAGGTAAACAATTCGGTTGAAGAGAAAGTGAATCCATATGTTTCATAGGTAAGAGTGTTGTTGCCCTGTTTGTCCATGTTGCTCCAGTATTATATGTATACGGCACCGTTGAATGAATGGTGACCCAAGTGTATGTAAGAGCTAGAGATACCTTGTATGCAGCTGTAAAAAATCTTGGAGAAATCAGTGAAATCTGGCAGTGTGAATGAATTACTGTTGTGTATTCTCAGTCAGTGAGCTAGCCTTGTACGTGTGGATTAGGCTGTAGTTTAGTGGAGTATTATCTCTTGCCTTGTTTTACGTTATGTAATTATAAGCCCTTGCTGTATGCTGTTCTAGCTTATGTGGCTACTTAGAGGAACTTAAAGTGAACTTTGCTTACTTACTTTCCACTAGTGTAGAATCTAGTCTATGTGTATTTAGCTTAATGGCACATTAGAAAATGTTTATTTTTGTTGTTTTGTTTGTTAGTGTGTTTAGTATCCTTAGCTATGGCTAGCACCTGTCCAGTGCCTACCTAATGTGTTTAGTTTTGTCTGATTTGGGTATTCAGTAATTAGCTTTAATTTCGTTAAAGTAGTTTAATCATTTTTATCCTGCTCTCTTTGTCTGCAAATATAGCAATCAATCCTTACTATATCTTTTAGTTTTATTTTAAAGTAGTATAATATATTATATAAATGCAAGTTGTCTTATATTCCTGAAATTGATTGTGCTCTTAATGTGCGTTTTATTATTGTATGTACACGTAGGATAGATTGTTCCTTTTTGCTTTAGCTAATAAAACACCAATTTTTACTCTCGTGAAGGCAATTATTATTGGCCTTGTCAATTGTGTAATTTGTATTGAACAAATTGGTATTATAATATACTGGGATATACTGAAGATTACTAAGATGACAACATCCTTTCGTAAATGACTATTCCAAGAACAGCTTTATTCTAGTAGAAAGAATTACATGCAGTTACTCTAGCATTGTACCTCTACAAATATCC
Source organism: Chalinula nematifera (assembly GCA_036873525.1). Lineage (NCBI taxonomy): Eukaryota > Metazoa > Porifera > Demospongiae > Haplosclerida > Chalinidae > Chalinula > Chalinula nematifera. The sequence goes on from JAYJLX010125183.1 coordinate 39,445, forward strand.
TGCTTTAGTCCACTTTATACCTCTTTATTGTTTTAAAGCCCACAAATAGATGCAACGTTTCTTTCTTTTGAGTGGAATTCCTCGTAAAGCTTGTCAATTGAATTAAAAAGCTTTGTTCCATTTGATCAAAAGCCTGGAAACATCTATCATGTGTGGTGTTGCTACAGCAATACTAGTAATGTTTTCCTGGCACACACACACACACATCTTTTGACAGCATACCAATCCCTTCATCGGCTACTGTAGTGTTGTCTGTGTGCATTAGTTATGTATGTATGATGTATGTTGAGCTGTTTATGTATAGTGTGTTTCTCAATATCAAAATATTGATAGATGCATTGCAAAATGTTTTATTAAGCAAAAAAAAAGTTTTTCATATCTTAGATACCAAACAATAACATTATTAGTAAATTTTTAACCCCTTTGGCAATTAACATTTTAACCTCTTTACCACTTTTTTTTTAAAACCCATTATAGACTGTAGATTAATGTGGATGATGTCCATAGTGACAAGTATTTATCGGAATCCATTCAGTTGTCATGCACCTTGGATCATGGAGGGTAGTAAAAGAGACTCCACAACGCCATTGGAACAGCAAGGATACGAATCGGAAGAGTATACACTCAATGACCCCAGCGAAGATGATGAAGTAGTGTTTAATCGGGGTTGTAGTAATCCTTCAATGTCTTCTCCTGATCTACTAGAGAAATCATTAGTAAGTTTTCACGATTTGTAATCAATTTTTTTTCTTTATATAAAAATTTTTGCTAATTTTTATTCCAATAGGAAGGGGTGGATGAGGTTGATATACATGTCCTACCGCGGCGTAATTCCGAGTGCCCACCTATTGTACACAGAACACATAGCTTCGATGCTAACTTGTTCAACATTCGTCAAGTCTCACCAGATAAAATAGCAGTAAGTAATTGTAATTACTAGCAATCTAGCATAGCAGAAGAATGAAGCTCACTATTTCCTCTCCTTTATTGTTCTTTTACGACTCTTTTCTTCCTCTCTTTGCTCTGTCTGTCTTCCCTTTTAGGAACAATTAACTCTCATTGATTTGGCTCTGCTCAAGAGCATACCGATAGAGGAGTTTCATGGGTGCAAATTTGAGAAGAAAGACAAGCTAACTTCCGCTCCCAATATTAGTAATTTTTCAAGAAGATTCAATCATGTGAGTGACAATTATGAGCTACTATAGTCTGTGTAGGAAATAAGTTAAATGGTGGTGCAAAACAACTGATCTTACTGATAGATTACTGTGCTATGCTGCCTGGGTTTTTTTACTGTGTTATATCTATCCAGCTGTCATAATTCTTTTAAAACTTTTTAGTATTGCTGCAACAAAAGAATTATTATATTTTTTTTTGTTTGCTCTGTTTTATATTTTTATAGACTAGTTTTTGGGTTGTGCGAGACATACTGAATGAATCCAGCCCTAAGATACGCGCCGAAATTATCGTTCAGTTCCTACGAATTGCCCGCCACTTGCAAGAACTCAACAATATTCATAGCCTGGTTGCCATGGTATTGGCAATCGAGAGCCCTCCAATATACAGACTAGCTCGTACATGGAAGGTAAAAGAGAAGAGAGAGAGGGAGGGAAAGGGGAAGGGGGGGGGGGGGGGAAGGAAAGGGCTAGAGGACAAGGAGTGGGAGGAAAAAGATAGGAAAATGAGAACAGAATAAACATCTATTTTATGCTGTTCATGCAGTTGGTTCCAAAGAAAGATAGAGTTCTACTTGACAGACTGTCAGAGTTTATATCTGGTGAAGAAAATTAGTAAGTCAATATTTTCTTGTATAGACAGCCTATCCAGTTACAAGAGCTTACCCAATTTTGCTATAAATAGATATACCTAATTAGCTATAAATAGATTAGCCTATTACTATCCCCTTTCATTAGCTTTGTGTTAAGGAACCACATGTCGAAACTCACTCTACCCTGTATTCCTCACTTGGGTCTCCATCAAAAGGACCTTGTCTATTTAGACACTTTACTGAAGAGTTCAAGAGCAACTGAAGAAGACAAGCTACAAGCGCAAAAGGTAATCAATAATTCTGGAATAATTTTAAACTGCACAAGTACAGTAGTTGAGTTGAGCAATAAATTTTGTTAGAAATAGTTGGGAGGGGAAGGAATCTTTAAGAAAACTGTGATATTTATGTACCTTACAGCCATAGTATTTTATGTATGTCCCTTTTATTCCCTGTAGAAATCAAATGAAATACATGAATTGATTTCCAAATGTCAAAGCTCAAGATATGGTGACTTGTAACCTTCTTTATTACCCCTTCCATCTTGATTATATTTAACCCCTTCCCCCCTCTTTAGATGCCCTAATGCCTGTAATTCACATTCAAAAGTATTTGAACTCTCTTAGATATATCGACGAGTTGCAGAAATTTTATGAAGAAGAAAATTACAAGTGAGAAAGGAATAATAATTAAACTTTGTGGTCTGGACTTCCAATTTTGGAGCCAGAGTTATCAATGGTTTGCAGCTGGGCTCCTAAATTCCTAATGTTTATAAAATGCCAATAATATTTACAGCTGTTTAAACAGTTACTGTGAATTTTGCACTCTTGCCTTCGATATGAAAAGCCTATTGTATTATATATTGACTAAAGCCTGATACTAATGCTAAAGCCTGATACTAATGCTAAAGCCTGATACTAATGCTAAAGCCTGGTTCTAATGCTCATGGAATGTTGTTCCTAGCCTATTCTAACACCATTTAGCATAGAAATGAAAGGTTAAATTTGCTTGAACAATTTGCAGGTTAACCTTAACTTGGGCTTATAGTTTGGGCTTTAAATGCTATATACACACTTATATGTACCTTACTCTTAGATTATCCTTACAAGTGGAGCCTAACCATAAAGTATCATCGGTATCTGTGACATCACCCATCCTGCCCCCGCCACCCATTGCAAATAATTTAAGAAGTTCTAAAAGCCAAGAGGACCTTTTAAGTACCCCTTTAAAACCTGAAGTAATTGAAATGTTCACACCTCCTCGACGGCCTGTAAACAGTCGGTTCTCAGAGAGTAATATATTGTCCAACCGGCGGGGGAATCCAACCAATGTTCCGTTATTTAATGTGACTGAGGAGCATGTTGGGGACTCAATGGTTTTGTTGCCAGCATCACCTCAGCGAAACTCCAAGATCCAAACCCTACCAGTCAATATGAGAGAAATGTCCATTAAAGATTTACGAAAGGAAGGAACTAAGTCAGCCGAACCGCACACTAACAATGGTCTCATGGCAACGGTATTGTCGGCAGAGGATAAGAAAAAGGTGAAGAGTGCTTCTCCCTCTACGGGTTTCAGAAAGCATCGCGGACACTCAAAATCACAAAGTGTAGGCACCAAGTGAGTTTTATTATTATTCAATGAAGCATTGCTTTATTTAATGCCCACCTTTTTTATATTCCCAGTGTTTTAACAGTATTGGGTATACCAAACTCGAGAAATAACGGCAACAAGTAATTGACTCCATATTGTTCAGATTTAGTGATGTATAATTATGTATACTACCTTTTTAGAACCGGAGGGAGTAGTCCAGACCTCCCGCCACACCCCATTAGCCTATTGGATGATAGTTTCCTTGACGATAGTACCCAAGGACCTACAGAACGTATGCCACAATACAATGTTACTATTAATAGTATCATTGTGACCTCTAAGTGTTGCTATAAATAGAAACTGTTTTTTTTTTTCTTTTAGCCTTCACCCCAACCATATCCACTGCTAGCAGCTCCAGCTTAGATGTTCATAGTTTTGATGAAGAGACTGAAGTTTTCCTGCAGGACTCTCTGTTAGTCATAATTAATCTATCACAATTAATAAATTTATTAGTGGTTATTAACAGTGTTATTGAGGATGGATTTCCAAAAGACAGTGAAGTAATCCGGGAAGGTACGGTGTTACTATTTATAGCAGTTACTATTTTTAGCATTATTATGAATTGCACATCGTCAGGTATTTTGAAACGGAGAGTACTTGCCAAGAACGGACACACAAAACAGGTTAGTAAAGTTTAATTAATCTTATCAGATTATAAAAATTTTCCATTTCAGTTGAAGGTGACTCACAAGTACTGGGTAAAACTGACGGAGAAGTCAATAATTCTAGTACCAAAGAAATACAAAGATTCACAGAAGAAAGTAAGCAAAAATGCAATACAGTAATCATTGTAGTATAATTATTACTTGTTAAATAGCCGGATAAATTAAAAGGTTTTGTTCTTACGTCGTGTCGTGTGAAATACGAAGATCCTTCGACACATATCAAGTCCAATCAGTTCCTTGTTGTGGATGATCGCGGTAACCAAACCAAATTCAAAGCCTCAACAAAGCAAGAGGCTGCTAGCTGGGTAAACGACATTAGAGAAGCCATTGATAAAATATCAGAATTAAAGAAAAAACACGTAAGCACGTGAAAGAGTTTAAGGGGTTTTTTGCAATTTTAATGTCATTTTATGTATTTTAAAGGAACAGGAAAAGCCTTTGATCAGATTGTAGCCATGATTGTCGAGTTCTTTCATCCTTCTATTGTCCTTTCCAGTCTCATTCTATCATTAATCATCCTCATTCCCATTCTATCAGTAATCCTCGTTCCCATTCTGGTTTCTATCCTTCATCCCTGCTATAATCTGTCATCTCTCCTAATCACAACAGGTCATTCGATTATATCACTTTTATTTCCAATATCGCTACTTGGCAAGAAATGGCGGAAAAGAGAAGCTCTAGTTTATAGACAAAATGTTATTATTGTAAAGAGCAAAGCTCTAAATTGTATTATAGTACCTCACAATACTTTTAGTTTCAAGTCTGTATATTTATTATATTATTTTCTCGTAAACAATCATCATTACAAAATCATATTCAGTTTATTATATATTGTACAGAAGTTGATGGAGATAGTTATAAATAGTTATAAACTACACATGAAATACAGTATATATACTACAGTCTCCTTGGTAAACTCCTGGATAGTGTGGTTCGAAGTGTAGCCCCTAATTTGTCATCCTGTAATGTGTACAGATTTACAAATAGTTAGTGAATTATACTACTACCCTCATGGAGATCAATAAATCTGAATTAAAGCATACAGCACCGGCTTCTATATATTATACTCAGTATAATTCAGTGTTACGTTACGTCTGTGTGGTATATAACAAAATAAACACTTATATATACATATAGGTATCCTTGATTCCCTGGCCCCTATAATTATAGTTTACAATTGATATGATATACCTTTAGATCCCATGATATTGTTAATTTGTGTTGGGGGTGGAATTCGGTGATCTCCATGGTAACAGAGGTTTCGCCCACTTTAATGCCGTACTCGCTACCGGGTATGCTATCAATCTTATGGTCAGGGAAGATTCTATAACAAATAAATAAACCGTAATTTTTATATTATGATCCACACTCTTCTCTCCCTGTCTCCTTGCCCTCTCTCTCTCCACGTACGCAGTAGCTGTGGTAGTGAGTAACTCAATAATCTCCATTGCTCCCATTGGACCCATTTCAAGTGGAAGAACTTGCTTGAATTTCAGACAATGAGGTGCAAACCCTAGCTCCTCTTTCACCTCTTCAGGAGCCAACAGCTGGACTTCCTATCACAAGACAATAAAGGCCGATTCACACTACAAACGTAACAAAACGTAACGTTAACCGTAACGGAAGCGAATACACGGGAAGAGTACAAA
>JAYJLX010125184.1:0-19393 GCA_036873525.1 Chalinula nematifera
TTCTGTCTCCTGGCCTGATCGATCACTCTGGTCTCCTCCCACAAGATCTGATGATGCTCTTTCCATGCGTGCTCAGCGATAGCGGATTTCTCAATCTCTCCCTTCTTGCAAGCAGTACGATGTTTCTTCAATCTCGTCTCCAGTCTGCGTATAGTTTCTCCAACATAGACCTTTTCACAGCTGCACGGAATCCTATAGACGACATTTGAGTTCATCTCAGGGGGGAGAGCATCCTTCACCCTTGAGAGAATCGACCCTAATGTCCGACCAGATCTAAAGATGACTCGTAAGGTTGTATTGCCTGCAGATTCTCCTGATGTCTTAACTGATACCGTTAATGTATGGGATACATAGTAGATGGTCCTCCTCCTTATCCTGGGTTCCTTCGTCGTTCCTCTTCTTCTTGACCTGTAACGATGACTCAATAAACTGCTTAGGAAAGTTATTAGCAACAAATACATCTTTTAATCGCGTCTCCTCTCTCTCCAACGATGCTGTATCAGTCGTGATGCACCTGGCTCTGTTGTAGAGGCAGCTAACTACCCCACGCTTCACATGAACTGGGTGGTGTGACTTCATTGCTTATTTCATTATGTCATCGTGTCATCATATTACATCATCATACATCTGACGTCATCATCGTATATATATTCTATGTTCTGCACGTCTTTTTGTCATACCCCTGAGGAAGGCCAGAGCATCTGGTCGAAACGTCGGGACAGATAAGTGATATTTTTGTATATACTTGTTTGTTTGTTGTGTTTGTTGGTTGATTATTGATAACCTGTTCTTTTCAGAACAATATATGTCAACCGAGAACGTTTCTTTTAGTTCATATATGGAGATGGTTGAAATACTCACTCAATTGCATCGTTCCACAAGTGCTACAGTCTGAAACTGAGCATGTTACAAGTACCACTGTATGCAAAGCAAAACTCACCCACCATATTCTGCTTGAAGGTGATCAACTGTTACAAACAAGGGCAAGAACTGCCATTAAAGTGAAGTCAAATGGAGAAACACCAACAACAAAGCTTGAAGGTTTCATCCCGACAGTTGAGGATTGGCACACAAAACTAACCCTGTATGAAGTATGTTAATTTGATTATGTGTTGTAGCTTGCTCATTATAATGATATATATATCATATTAATAGGTAATTTGGAAGTATTTTGTTTCATGTAAGAGTGCTGCCGAACACGGTACAGTGTATCAAATCAGAAATGCTTTGAGAAGATCAGATGTCACTACTAAAACATGAACTCGTGTGAGGATTTCATGAAAATTGTTGTTTCCAGCTTAGTCACATCTGCTGCAATGGAAGTGCTTAGCTTAGATGAATACAGCGAATGGCCAGGGGATATTCCTTCTAACATTTGGCTTGAAGACACAAAGACGCGAACTAATGTCATGAACGACGTATTGTCTAATATTACTGATAAGGTCATAAATATGCAATTCCATTCTCCACATGCTCCATCAAATGATCGTGTTTTTGAGTAAACTAAAAAGTTATTGAGTATATGCTCACTTGGTATGGAGTTGCCATTAAAGAAGGAGACGGCGAAAGGGTGCTAAGATGTTGGAAGTACTTCATGATTATTTTTCACAATTCTAATCGAAATAACTACGCAAAAGAGGCAGTGCTACTTCTACATCAATGTTTTTATTTACTATCTCCTCACATGGCTGAAAAACATAATATTTAATAGATTTGTGAATATGTCAGGAATACCTGGTAGGAACATATCAGCAGACCTTTATATGGAACACCTCAATAAAGTTTTAAAGGGAGGAATCCATGCACTATCATCGAACAAAACAAAGAGCTCCATTATTATGCTGGGTAAAGCAATTGGCACCAGTCTTAGACAATTTTGACCTTATTACTGGCATTCATCATCATCAGACACACCATACACCGGCCAGTCAGATAAAGGACATACACCAGGCTATGAACATAGTCAAACAATCAAGATTATTTTCTTCCATATCAGGTAGAAAATTTCCAACTTTCCCAAATCCCAAGTCCCTCCTACATAAGACAAAACGTCACGAACTCATCACGTAGATTGAATCTCATTTACCTAAATAAATGACTTTCGAATCTTGTGTATGTACAATTATACTGCATGCATGTATATAGTAGTTATAACACACAATAATTACCATATAATCAATAACCTTATAATTATTATAGTTTGTTAATTGCTTTTTCAGTTTTATTTTGTACTGTGACAATAATCACAACAATCTACAATTGAATCATTATGAACATATTCTTCAAGTTTATTAAAAATGTAATATCTTTGACAGCCATCATCTGATCTACAGTAGTCTTTTCTATTGTACAAGATCTTGTTTTTTTAGGTAGTAAAATAGCAGTTGTTGGGAGACCATTCCGTCCAACTTTACCGCTTTCCTGGATGTATGATTCTACGTCATCTGGTGAACCCACATGAATCACAACTTGTACATCTGGGCAGTTCACACCCATCCCGAAGGCTGTTGCAGCACACACAATCCTTAAACATGATGGTTGAGTAAATGATTGTATAATTTGTGTCTTGACAGAGTCGTCTGTACAACTAGTAAACATCTCAACAAGTCTGAATTTTGATAGAGAAGGTGCTCCGATTGGCTCAGTAAAACTTTCCAAGGCAAAAAATAAGTATAAGTTTGCACAGTCTTCCATACTTCGACAGTATATTAAAGTCCTGGGGTAATTAGTTCGGGTATCAAGTAAATCCAACTTCATTTGTGTGAAATTTTCTTCGAGGGATTTATATGGTTGTACACAGTACTTCACATTCACTTTGTTAGGTGGTATTATAATTGTTTTAGGTGCCTTCATACCTATAATATCTGATAGTTGCAAACGAAGAGCATGAGGAGCGGTTGCTGTCAAAGCCATGACAGGAACACCATGAGGCACAATGCTTCTTAGCTCTCCAATTCTCAACAATGATTCACAAAAAGTACTTCCCCTATAGCAAATAGAAACAAATGAAATATATCATGCGATTATATCACTAAGTTTTCTGATACTGTGTGTGCCTCATCAATGACTAATCCTTTCACACAATCTTGATACATAGAAGTACTTAATATACGTCGAATTCTATTGCTAGTAAGCAATATTTCTGGTGTAAAAAACACTAATCGAAGCTTCCCTTCCTTAACTTCTTTAATGCATTCATTATCAGTGGTATCACCACAGACACACCCAGCACTAATTCCACGACCTCTACAGTACTGTACCTATATATATCACACAGATTGCAGATGATGCATAAATTATAGTCTATGTATGTGTATGCATATAGATTATTTCTTTGGTCAGTGCTGTACCTGATCCTTTATAATGGATATTAATGGGCTTATGATTATAATTATGGCTTTTCCAACAGCACCATCCATGTGATCATAATGAAGGGAAGAGCTTGAAAACACAGTGACTTTCCGTATCCTGTAGGGAGTATGCCAATATGTCTTGCCCTTCAAGAAAAGAAACAATTATGTCACTTTGCTCCTTCTTTAACTGGTACCAGAAAGTTTTAGCAACGGTTTCTGCAACAACTGCCTGAAGTTTAGCACCCTTTAGCCCACATACTCTCGCACCAACTGCCATGGCCTCTGTCCTCTATAGGTTTATGGTTTTATTCAGTATTTACGAAATAACTAGAATAACAATTGAAATATAACTATTATTACAGGAAAAACGTCACATTTCCGTCACTGCAGGAGTGATCCAGATTTGAGTGTTGGCTTTTTCCTGACCCTCCGCCCGCGAGGGTCAGGCCACGCCTGACTAGGCATATATCTACATGTACAGTTCAGTTAATTAAACCAATCCCTCGTTATTGCAAAGAGGCACTTAACACAAAACAACCATGCTTGCAATAAAGACTTACCCATATCATTGGACTTGTTGGCATCAAAAAATACATTTAAAAACTTCAACTTATTCTACTTCCGGCCAGAGATTTAATCATTTAAAACAAAAACTTTTTATATTAACCATTCCACCGTTTGGCAGTTGAGTATCACCTAATGGATCTCTATCGTCACACATTGGGGATAACTCCAGCTGATTCTGTGAGTTGCATATATCATAAAGTAATCAATCATAAGCGGTGCACAGCTGATAGCACCAGTTGGGGTTACATATAACCATTATCATTACTATACAATAATAATGCTATAATAGGTCATGCAACCAAGAGATGGTTGCAGTCAGTGTTACTGTCACGGGTGTTTATTGGGCTGCATAATTGCAAAATTTACGGTATTGCTGTAAATTATTTCAAAATGGCTTAACACTGACTTTCCTTTACCTTGGGAACCTGACTTTCCTCCGGAGCTTGGGAACGTGACTTTCCTCCACCAACGAGAATACATGAGGTCTATAAAATAGATACACACGTATACCAACACAAACAAACCAACTACTAAAACGTACATGCTTACTTTAATGACAACTGTACATGATATATGTATAGGTTATATACCGAGGTAAAGGTTTCTATGGGATTTATCATACCGAGCGATGAAGTCGCGAGGTTGATAAATGCCATAGAAACCGTACCGAGGCATTTAACCGGCTTGTACCATGACTATTGTTGCAATGTTTATTTTTGATATAATTTTTGATAACCCAAGCGGTGTAATACTGGTTTACCCAGGAGGTGTTATATCAAGATTTATCAACCTCGTATTCTGCAATTTGATTGGTCAATTCATACTAGTCATGGTAGAAGTAAAGCACATATGTATACCATTACTAGTACATGTATTACATAAATGTACATGTACATGTGATTTACTACAAAGCATTTTCTAGTACTTTTACTTACATTTAGCTACTGCAAGATGTTTATTATGTTACATTATCAGGTAGCTTCTAAACTTTTGGTAGTCAAGAGTTGCTAGGCTTCCCCTACATGTATGTCAATCAATTAATGTAAAGTAAAGGCTATTTTCATGCACTTTGGTAGTTAAAAAATGACTAAGTAGCCGTAGTCGGTGATAAAATTCAACTAATTGGAGTCGAAAGACTGCTTGACCTACATATGACTAGTTACTGTTATCACATGTCTATATACCTACAAGAATACTCACATGAGTTGCTTGACTTTTCTCGAGCTTGGGAACACGTCTACCAATAAGAATACTCATAACAGCTGCTTCGAAACCCGACTTTCCTCCCGCAACACAAATACTGAGTTGAGTTGCTTGGGACAGGCCACTTAATACCTGGGACATGCTCAGTTGATTATCTTATCAGTAAAATCTCTTTGATTTTGCAATTACCCAGCTGCAACCGTGCCCACGTTTTTTACATGTGACAATGTATTAAAATAGGTAAAAAATGGGCTCCTGTCTTCAACGAAAAATGGCAAGTTTTTTCCGGTCAGTACTAATTGGGCAAATGGACTTCATTGGGTGTTTCTAACTTCTATCAGTTGTGGCAAAGGTATTACTTAAGGAATAAGGCTTGTAATGTTTGCAATTTTGTCCGTTTTGAATTAACTATTTTTGAATATCTCCTTAAGGATTGTTTTTTTTTTTTTGCATGAAATAAAGTTACAAAATGTAAAATATAATACCGTATTTCCTCGAATAGACGCCGCGCCCCAAATAGAAGCCTTGTCCAAATAGTAGCCCCTTTGCTACTGGCAACAACTGAAATAGTGGCCTCCCTCGAATAGAAGCCGCAGTTATTAATAAAATTAATTGTGCACGTGGCCAATATAACTTGCGTAGTTGCGTTCGCTTGATTTTTCAAACGTGGTAGCTACCGATCGATCGATCGATGAAACATGGAAACATCTGCTGTCACTGAGGTTGTGATAAAGAAGAGAAGCTTTGACTCCACATTTAAATTGAAAGTTATCGAGTTTGCAGAAAAGAATAGTAACAGGGCAGCTGCTAGAAAGTATGATGTTGATGACAAGAGAGTGAGGGAATGGAGGAAGCAGAAGAACGGTTTGATGGAATTGCCAGGCAAGAAGAGGCGCCTCGAAGGAGCAGGACGAAAGGCAGCTTATCCCGAAATGGAAGAAGAGCTTTTCAGAATAATTAAGGCATCAAAACCTGAGGGTTACCGGAAGCAACATTCAGACATAAGCTCTTGAACTGGCAACAAACGCAGATTTCGTGGCAAGCCGCGGTTGGTTGGAGAAGTTCCTTGCAAGGCATGGGTTATCTCTGCGTCGTAAAACAACCGTTAGCCAGAGACTACCCGAGGACGACCTGCAGCCTAAAGTTACCAGCTTCATATTGAAAACAAGAGTCCAGCATCAGTATCCACTATCTCTCATAGGTAACATGGATGAAACTCCATTATGGCTTGATATGCCTAGGGAAACCACCATTACGCATACAGGTAACAGGTCAGTTCCAGTTCGCACAACAGGACATGACAAAGCCAGGTTCACAGTCGTGCTATCAGCAATGGCAGATGGATGAAACCATATGTTGTTTTCAAGGGTGTTCGGGCAATTCCAGAGCTAGCTAAGGAAAATGGAGTTATAGTGGCTTTGAGTAAGAACGGTTGGATGAATGAAGATTTGACGAAAGACTGGGTTCGACGTGGTTGGGGGAGCTTAGGGTTCGGAAGAAGATTATTAGTCTGGGATGCATACAAGTGCCATACCATGCCATGTGTTTGTTCTGTAGTTGAGCATACACGCTCTGATATCTCTGTCATTCCAGGCGGTTTAACCAGTTTAGTACAACCAGCTGACGTGAGCTGGAACAAGCCTTTCAAAGAGGCTTACAAGGCTCTGTACAATGAGTGGCTGTTGAATGGTGAGAAGAGTTACACAAGTGCCGGAAATGTTCGAGCTCCTTCAAAGCTAACTTGTGTTCAATGGGTGAAAAAAGCTTGGAACTCTGTAACAAATGAAGTCATCACTAGATCCTTCGAAGCTTGTGGCATCTCTGTGGCTACTGATGGTAGTGAAGATGACAAGATTCACTGTATGAAGGAAGGCCAGGTTGCAGCTGCAGCACGTGCTATGGTGGCTGAAAAGACAGCAGCCCTTTTCCATCCACAAGACGTGGATGAAGTTGAAGCCAGTAGTGATGTCGATCCATTTGGTGATATAGAGGATGACGAAGAGTTGGCGTACAATGAGATAACAATTGATGGTTGTTAATTTTACTTTTGTATTATACAATAATACAACTATCACTTACAAAAGAGACTTATTATAATATGTAATATTATAGATATAATATTGAATTTGTCCAAAGTATCAATGACTTTTATCCAAAATTTTTTTCAATCTATCGATGTATCGCGGCTTTCCTTTTGCAATGAATGTGCAGGGAACCTCTAAACCAAGACCTTTCTTTCTTCTACCAGTAATTCTGCAGGTAACACAGCTTCCAGGCGTTGCTTGAAAGAATTTAATTGTCTTCGACAAGTCACGAGGAACATGACCGACGATCGTATCATCACACCAACTGCATGTGAATCATGTTCGTTGTTCCTTTCTGGTATAACCTGAAGTTCTTCTCCTATTGCTGGATTCCATATGGTTTTATATACATGATGTCCTCGAATAACACTCTCAATCTCGTACCTTTCCATATCGATACTTGTCTGCTCTGCTCTCAGTGCTCTGTCAGCCTCTTTGTGTCTGCTGGGGTTCTTAGCGCGTGCTGCACTGTATATGTAGTACGCGTGTGCTGCATAATTATAATAATTATTATTAATTAAATAGGCGGGGCACCAAACACGTGTGATCAAAATCAAATAGTAGCCCGTTTTGAGACTCAGGAAATAGTAGCCTCCTCCGTGTAGTAGCCTCCCTCGAATAGTGGCCTAGGGTGTTCATCACCTGAGATTTATAGTAGCTGCGGCTTCTACTCGAGGAAATACGGTATTACTAGTGAACTTTAGACATCTCTTCACTGAGCTGTGCTTGTTACAACAGTGTAAAACAATATTTAGTGGCTTTATAACTCGATGTTGTTGGTACGCTCACAGTTAAAACCCATTGTCAAATTTCTCCTTTGTGAAACAATTCATCTGGCTCACATAAGTCTTAAATACCTTCAAACCGAGGGCCAGTCTTTACGGTATCAACATATCAGTGGAGTAGCAACATTTTTGAAGTTTGGGGGGCCAATGCCCACTTGTTGAATTTGTGTGCGAATCTGAATACCGTAACATGCGAATATAAACGTTTTCTTGTGCTTTATTGTAACAAACAATACTATACCCCAAAAAAAACAGTAACACAGATATCTGTGGTGTGATATGATATAATATATGATGTAATATAATGTGTAATATGTGTGTGTATTTTTGTTTCTTGACCATGTCTCCCACCTGGTCAAGGGTGGGGAGAATGTTGGAGATTGGACTTACTATTAGATTGATTGTATTGTAATTATTATTGATTTAACTTTTTATTGTTTGTAATAATATATCTGAGCGTGCGCACTTTGTGTGGTCAGTGTGAGTAAAAATCCAAAATCTGTGAAGAAGGCAGCTTCTCTCTCTGTGTTTGAGGTGTTTATCCTCACCAATCGACACCTCTATTGGTCCATTGTGATCCCAGGAGCCCTGAGCTCTTCCAATCCCGATACTAGGGAGGAAGCGATAATAAGCGGCCCTTCTTACTAAGGGTCGTTAAAGGCAAGGCACATTACTCATTGTAATAGCTGCTTGCTTTGATTTCCCCTAGTAATTAGAAGTCACTTCTGACAGTACCCACTAGGTCTACTTCTACGTCTTCCAGTAGTAATTCCACTACAGTCACTACTACCACCACGAGTAACTTCAGCAATTCTTGGCCTCAATCGAGTCTCAAACAAGCGTCAACAAGCTAGTGATTATATCTCGGATTACAGCTAGTTCGTATAATATTAAAATGTCAAAGAGACAGTACATGTGCCTATTTGTATAATATTAGGCCTCACTGCAACAAATCCTAGCATCCTGATTGGAGTAAGTCAATGCATCATTGCCGCCTGGATGTTCGTAGTCTAATCTCACTTAACCTATCTACTGGCATCTAGGCCTATATTACATAATCACAGCTGCACTCACTGCAATAGCATCATCACTACTTTTCACTTCACCTTTTAGCAATGCATGCAGCTACTCTATGTTGATGCCAATGATTAAATTTATGATTTTTTGATTATTCCAATATTTTTTCTATACAGTTTAACTACTACTCAACAGAGATCTGGCTTGTTCATGTCGATCCAATTACAAGACGAACAGGTATTTCGAAACCAAGATGACTCGTTTGACGTTGTTCCAGGAGAACGATACAAATTGCAATTTGTGAGTAGCATCAATTATTATTACTATATTCAATCACTAAACCTGCAGTATTAATAATTATTATAATGTATAACCTTGTAGCATACGTCCAACGTCATAATACAGTATTTCACCCAATTACTGTCATGCCCTATAGTGTTTATGTACACCCAGGCATTTATTCTTTCTCAAGCTATACACCAGGTATATATTTGAGGCCGCCATTTAATTGAATACCCAAGTCTCACATAACCATCAGCCCCTCCCACTTCCTGTGCTATATAAAGCAGAGGGTCTGGTCTACTGGCCATATCACTTTCGTTCTTGTTTCTAGGTAGTTCAAACTTCAAAGGTCAAGGATTCATGTGCATATACCGTAGACGTAGAAATTTTTGACATTTCGGCCTTTAGTCCGTCGGTAGTGAAAAGTTAATTTTTGACCAATGGGCGTGGCTACGCGCTGAAGAAGATGGCATTTGTATACAGTTAAAGACTAATTTTATTTTCGACCTTTTTAAGGAAGGTCAAAAAGGATGCAATTTTCTGCTTGTCGAAAATTTCTACGTTTATCATAATCAAGTCAAACGTCATTGAGATTATTTTGTTTTTTTATTTGCATGACATTTTATTAATTCCGCACCTTTGAACTATACCCATAAACAAGATATTTTGGAACAACAGTAATATGCCCAGTAGACCATACCCTCTTCACGCAGCATAACAAGTGCGAGGGGCTAGCTACATGAGACTATAATAATACCCAAGCTAGAAACCACAGGGCCCTTCGCTATATTCACCACACCAATCTGTACCACATATCAAAAACAGTTTAGTGGAAGGTATAATAAATACTACAATATCTGATACCCAAGGAAAGGTCAAAAACTTTTCATTTTTATTATTCAGTATTTCATATTTATGTCATAGTAAAAAACCAACGTTAGTTTGAGCATCAACCAATTCTATGCACTATGGACTATAAGAATTAGCCTTATTCTCGTACAATGTACATGTAATGATCTACTTTCAATATGGCTTGTCTTATAATTACCTAATCCTATTTACTGCACCCCTTGTCTTCATCGACATCACATTTCCCCACATAAAGTTAACAGTAAGTACAACTATTCTTATATAATTATACATCCTAACGTATAGTATGAAATGATGTAATATAACACACATTGTATACAATAACATATAGCTCACTAAGATTTACAAGTACACTCAAATACAACTCAATTTGATATAAAATCCACTACAATGGGTATTTTACTCGACACCCTAATAATAAGTTTCAATAATTATGTTGCTTTTTACATACTTTTAATTTCTATCATAAAAAGTGGCATGTATTTTATGTAATCCAATTCTACATAAGATTTCACCACAACATGTTATTACAACATATTATACTATTACAACATATTGTACTTCAAGCATATTGTACTTCAAGCAAGCTGTACATACAGTTCTTTATAACCACATTCACTGCAATACTTGTTATAATACACAAAGGTATTTATCAGTATGTAACTCTAAGAGGAGTGGCCTATTAGTAGACCATTCCGAGCGATCCGGTAGCCGTGTGGAAGACTCTGGCTAATCAGTTCCAGAGGAAGACCTGGGCCAATAAGTTGGTGCTCAGATGCAAACTCCATTCGATGAAGCTGACGGCCGACAACTCAGTACAGGAACATGTAAAACAAATGACGGAGGTGTTTAACGAGTTAGGGGTAGGGAAGAAGACAAGGTTATTTACCTGTTAGCCAGTTTACCCGAGGCATATAACACACTCGTGACTGCTCTGGAAGCCAATAAGGATGAAACAACGATGGAGGAACGTTTGCTACATGAAGAAAGGAAGCCGCAGTAAAGAGAATGCACAGCATTAGCTATTCTTATGCTGTTATCTTTATTGTTATACATCTGTAATTTTGGAAATTTTCACCTGTAAAAATTTTCATTATAAAAATTTCTTGTTTAATTTTCGTACAATGAGATCGGTATGTACAGGCTCTGTATTGTATAAACAATTTTCATTGTGTTTTATTTTCGTACATCTTTCCTTGTACGAAAATAAAACCAGTATGAAAATATCCCATATAATATGTATATTGTACAATTATAAACAATAATTTGTATTCCACTGAACTTACCTGATACTTTACATCGAGGCTCACAACTGATCAGCGAAGACCTGGCTTTTGTTCTGCCATGATCAGCAACGACCCTAGCTAAGTAGCTCTAAACAAATTTTCACCTGTATCTTAGAAGCCAGAGGCCTAGCGGGCAGGAGTACGAGTCAAGGGAGGAGTAAAATATAAACAACACAAAGAAAAACACGTGGCATTTTGTCGAAACGCTAATGACTACGATACGAAAACATAAAATACATTCGTTTACATCGCGTTTTTGTATCGTAAAACGATCGTAGTATGGACCGTTCCGTTCATAAAAACATACTTTTTTTGTGAGTACTACTGTATGTCAATTGTTACGGAAAATGCTGCTTGTTGCCCCAGCACGGTATTTGTCCTTGATTATAACCACTCTAATGTGGAAGACCTCTAAACTAGCTGCCATTTGTAGAGCCGATTTTCCAGGCACTTTCTTCTTTTTATTCAAAGCAGCTTTCTTCTCTGCCGACTTCTCAGCTTCATCCTCTTCATTGTCCGCTAGAGCGCGCGCATCTGACTCGTATCTGTAACCACTTTGCTTGAGCAGCAACACCTAGCACGATCACAAACCTAGAGAGTGCTACATTATGTTGCTACTTCAAATAGAAGCAAAGAATCACTGCTGCATCAAAGCGTAGCATGTGTAATATCCTCGGGTATAGTGCAGTACTATTACTGGAGTAATAATCGTTAATAGTTCACAGTTATAATAAGCGAACAACAAGAACAGTATAAAAATCAGATGTATTTATAGTGTACACATTCATTAATTAATACCAATAATGTTTATGAGTAATAGTAAATTAACCAGTTATACCAATAAGTCTTGAGTCATTACATCTCCTCCTTCCTTAAAAAAGTGGAAGGGAACCAGCCAATCAGGCGGTCTTCTTGAACGAGTTAGGGAGGATTGAAGTACTTAACGGTCTTTCTGTCGACACTTCTGATGATGACGGTTGTGGCCGATATTCGGTTATCGTCGGAGAGGGAAAATCATCAAATTCATCCGTTTGTTCGATTACGGACTGGCTATCCGTTGTCCGCTTCTTTAATTGGCTTCGATGCCTCCGTAGGAGTTGGTTATCCTTTTGTTTTCACAACATACGATAGTGGTCCACTTATCTTCTCAATGGTTGCTATTTCGACCCGCGGGAGCAACTTCGTGCGTATACCTTCTCTCTTATCGTAAATGGTGGACACGGACGTTTAGGGTTTCCCTGCGTTCGTTGTCTCTCCTGTTTCTGTTGCACCTTTGTTGTCAATGAGGGGAACACCCGATCCAATGCTGTTCGAATCCTTCTGCCCATCAGTAGCTTAGAGGGCGAAAATCCCGTTGTTGAATGTGGGATGATGCGATATCGCATAAGGAAGGTATTGAGATGAGCTGACATATCACCTTCGTTGAAGGACTCCAATGACCTCTTAATCACTTGAACAGCACGTTCAGCCAATCCGTTGGCAGCTGGGTGATACGGTGCCGTGAATGTATGGTGAATTCCATAGGCATCTGTGAACTGACGAAACTCATTACTTGCAAACCCTGACCAATTGTTCTGGTACTCCATGCGTACTGAATACTGATTATAGTACTGCAATGGTGGCTTCGGCTGATGTGGACTTCACTATCTGTGCCTCAATCCATTTTGAGTGAGCATCGACGACGATAAGGATTAGTTTCCCTCGGATGGGTCCAGCATGGTCAATATGGAGTCAGGCCCATGGCCTACTAGGCCATTCCCATGGATGTATTGGCGTTTTAGCAGCGATTGGTGTTTTGTGTTCATCACACCACTGACAGTTCTTCACTTGTTCTTCAATATTGCCGTCTAACCCAGGCCACCATACATAGCTGCGAGCTAGTCTCTTCATTCGCGTGATGCCAGGGTGGGTGTAATGTAACTGATCCAGAATGAAGGGTATCCCCGGCAGTGGAATGATGACTTGATGCCCCCAGAGTAGACATCCCTGATAACAGCTCAGCTCGCTCAGTCGGTGGTGATATGGTAGTAGGCCTGGTCGCACCTCTCCTGGCCATCCGTGTTGAACATAACGATAAACCTCTGATAAGATGGGGTCTGCTTCGGTCCATGACTTTATGTGATCTGCGGTCACGATTGATTCCTTCAATTGGTTTACGAGATGAACGATCTCCTCCGGGTCGGGCATGGACTGTACGGTTTCTGGAAGTGGTGCTCTACTAAGGGCATCTGCATTGGCCATCCTAACTCGAGCACGATATTCGATGGAGTAATCATATGCTGACGGGGTGAGTGCCCAGCGTTGTATTCGTCCTGAGGCCATTACTGGTACCTGACGTGTCTCTGAGAAAAGGTACTTCGGGGGTATATGATCTGACATTATGGTGAATCGCTGGCTGAACAGAAACTGGTGAAATCGCCTCACTCCAAAAATTATGGCTAACCCTTCTTTCTCCAGGTGACAGTATTTCTTCTCAGACAACGTCCGAGAGGCATAGGCTATCGGTCGGTCACTACCATCCTCTTGACGATGGGCCAGTACTGCTCCCACACCGAATGGAGAAGCATCGCACATCAGAATCAGATCCTGAGTTGGGTTGTAGTGCACAAGCACGGATGATGACGTCAACAATCCTTTGGCAGTCTCAAAGGCCTTTTGCTCGGTAGTGGACCAACTCCAGGTACTTCGGCGTGTTAACAACCTGTATAAAGGAGAGAGGACAGTTGCTAATTGAGGTAAGAATTTACCGTAGTAATTAATGAGTCCCAGGAACGACTTGAGTTCTGTGACGTTCGTCGGTTTCGGTGCTCGGGTTATGGCGTCGACCTTGCACGGAGCGGGATGAAGTCCAGTGGCATCGATCACATCACCCAGGTATTCGATGGAATGTGTTGCGAATATACACTTAGATTTATGTACAGTCAGTCCAGCTGTTTTCAGACAGGTGAGTACCCTGTTTAGATTCTGTAGGTGTTCGTTATCGTTACCTCCCATTACTAAAATATCATCCAGATATACACAGGCTCCAGGTAACCCTTGTAACAGGCATTCCATCTGACGTTGAAAAATGGAAGGAGCGGTAGTGATTCCAAATGGGAGTCGTTCATAGCGAAACAGGCCTTTGTGTGTGTTAATGACCGTGTATGGTTTCGACTTTTCCTCTAGTTGTACTTGCTGGTATGCACTTGTTAAGTCGATCTTCGAGAAAATTGTTCCGCCCCCCACGGGAGTGAACAGGTCCTCGATTCGAGGTAGTGGATATACATCTTTTTGGAGATGTTGGTTGACGGTAACTTTATAGTCCCCACACAGTCGGAGTGTTCCGTTCAACTTCAACACTGGCACTATCGGTGTTGCCCAGGTGGCATGGCTCACTGGTGAGATGATACCTGCATCTTGTAATCGCTTTAGCTCAGACTCAACTCGATCCTTCAAATGATACGGTACCGGGCGTGGCTTGAGAAAACGTGGAGGTGTGTCGTGGTTAACGAAAATCTTCGCCTTAATCCCTTTTAGGCAACCCAATTTCTCCTGGAATACAGCAGCATTGTCATGTAGTACTTGTTCCAGTGATTCCGTGGGCTTCTTGGCAACTGATGTACAATAAATATTGGGCCAGTCCAGTCTAATCGTATCCATCCAGTTCCTATCCAGCAGGTTAGGTCCTGAGCCCTCTACGACTGCTAATGGAAGGGTAGCTGTTTGGGAGTTGTATGTGACCTTTACCTGACATGTCCCTAATACTGGTAAGGTTTCTCCAGTATATGTACTTAGTACAATCTTTGAGGTTTCCAATTTGAGGTTAGGCTAAAGGTTTCTTTGTTCACAAGAGAAATGGCTGCACCTGTGTCAACTTCCATTAAAATGGGCTGATTGTTTATCTTAGGGGTAACCACTATTGGCTTTGATCTTCCAGTAAGGGAAAATAAGGTATATGCATCTTCATGAGTAACAGTTGCATCTTGACTTGGTGCTTCAGAACTGTTATCCTCTTCCTGCCAATGGTTATTTGATGTGTTGATCCCTTCTTTGGTCTCTTGCGATTACCGGCTCGGTTGCTGGACAGTTTCTCGGCTGATCGGCATGTTTTGGCAATCTGCCCCTTCTTCCCACAAGCACGACAAATTGCTTGACTAAATCGGCAATGGGTAGCGAGGTGATCTCCTTTACATCTGTAACAAACTGGGTGGCTAGGTTGGGAATGTTGTAGTTTACGATTGTGTATGTCGACCTGAAATGTCGACTTCTTTGTCTTCACAGTTGACGTGTGGATGTCTCGGCTGTGCTTTGCAGCTGTTTCCATGGCTGTGGCGAGCTTGAATGCTGTATCCAAAGTGAGATCTGCTTCTTGGAGCAGGCGACGCTGTACCCATTGGTCATTGATTCTGCACACCAACCTATCACGGAGCATGTCATTGAGACTTTCACCATAATCACAATACTCAGCTAAGCTCCTTAATTCTGCAACATACTTTGAAACGGATTCTGATTGTTCCTTTACTCAGCTATTAAATCGATAACGCGATACGATTACCAAAATGTTTGCAATTTTGTTCGTTTTGAAGTGCTAAAAAGTAACTATTTTTGAATATCTCCATAACTATAAATCCAAAGCTTTGCTACAACTAAAAGGTTATAGATAACACCTTGCATATAGAATTTTAGCTTCATCAAAGTAGCGGAACAAACTTGCCTAACCGCTCGAAGTTGATTTATCTTGCAAATCCTAAACCATCACGATCGGACCGTTTAAATTCCATGTTTCGTTTCTTCCTCGATTGTATAGTTTTATTAAAACGTATGCGGATATGATACGGAGATGGAACGATACATGAATGAATTATTAAAATTTAAAAAAACTCTCGCTCAAACAACGCCCGAAGTACGACTGTAGTATGCAGTGTTCCATTTATAGAAGCGTAAACTTTTTTGTTTACTACTGTATACTATTTTTCATACACATTTACATATAGGTATGAACCCAAAACTGTATTGTTCAGACGCAAATGCCAGTCATTAAAAAATATCGGGCTGATATATGGCTATGCTAACCATCAAGCAAGAATCCAAATTAGTAGCATTTATTGAAGTGGCGGATGCTGTTAATTCGGATTTGACACATGCCAATGTCAGTAAAATAACCGAATGTTTGTTGTATGCGCTACGAGAAGAAAAGGATAATAAAATATCTGATGGGACAAGGTCAATTTTGGCAGCGGTGACGGATTCCTATCACTGGCATATACTTGAGGTGTCCTTAACTAGGAGGAACAGCCTAAAATTACATACATATTACAATTTTTTGCATAAAAAAAAGAAATGACAAACATCGATGTAGCTTTGAATTACTTAAATAGTTTTTGTTATAGTGTTAAGACATTAGCTAATGAAACCCTTGAGCAGTGATCTCTACAATTATTTTGTAACGGACAATCACTAATTTGAGATTTTTTTATTAATTTGAGATAAAAGAAAAAATAACATCAATATAAACCAATATACATGTACATGTATGTACTTACTGTACATATTGTGCATATACACATACGTATAACATATATTATAGTATACTTATACACTTACAGTACATGTACACATGTACACTTGCACTACATGTACACTTACAGTACATGTACACTTACAGTACATGTACACTTACAGTACATGTACACTTGCACTATATGTACACTTGCACTACATGTACACCTACGGTACATGTACACTTACAGTACATGTACACTTGCACTACATGTACTCTTCCACTACATGTACACTTACAGTACATGTACACTTACAGTACATGTATACTTATACAGACACAGTGCATGTATACTTACACTATATATGTACACTTACAGTACATGTACACTTACAGTACATGTACACTTGCGCTACATGTACACTTACACTTCATGTACTCTTCCACTACATGTACACTTACAGTACATGTACACTTACAGTACATGTACACTTACACTACTTGAACACTTACACTACATGTAGACTTACGCTACATACAGTACATGTACACTTACAGTACATGTATACTTACAGTACTTATACAGTTACAGTGCATGTATACTTGCACTATATACGTACACTTACAGTACATGTACACTTGCACTGCATGGAGACTTACAGTACATGTACACTTGCAATACATACACTTACAGTGCATGTATACTTACAGTACATGTACACTTACAATACATGTACACTTACAATACATGTACATTATGGACTCCCGACTACAACCACACTTGCAGTCATGCACCTGCATGTAAAAAAGCCATTTTTGTTCAGCCTATTGTAGAGCCTCTTGAGATTGCTATAAATTATACATGCAGCTTGTATCCTTCCCTTATCAATTAAATCTAATTGTATGTATAACTGCAAAGAGTAATGTTTGTGGATTACAAGTTTAACACAAAGATAGTGCATATACTGTATGTAAAGTGGATGGAATTGTATAGGACTGTTAACAGTTACCTGAAAGTATCCAGATGTGATACCACTCGAATCAAACGGTTTCCCGGTACTTATACATAGAGCATTGTGATGGGGCTGACGAACTACATGTACACGTACGTGTATTCTAGCAATCCTATACAAAGGGGTAAAAATGAACTGAGTGTTGGGGAGGGGGGAAGGCTAGGTTTAATCATTTCCCAAACTCACAATCATTAGTACTACACTATGCAACTTGTTGCACGTGTAATTCTATTACATGACAGATGTTACATGGAATAGAAATCATTCCTGTTCCATGTTACATGTTTAACAGGCTATGAATACCATGAAGTCTTTTTTTTTTGCTTTGTGTGCAATAAATTGTAGAAGTTGCATGCAACAAAACTTGCCTAGTGTATTATTGTAAAGGCCAGGATACACAGAGCAACTCAGACAACAATCTCACTTCTATTTTAAGCAAGATGTTGCATAAGGGATGAATCTCATTAAAATCATTTTTTCTTTGATGCATGAAACACTGTGTATCCTGGACTTTATTGGTGTGTAAGCATACCTTAAATGCCATAATGTAACGGCTTACTCTAATTTATCATCACTATGTTATAGTAAACTCATAGCTGGCTTTAGTAAACGAAGTAACTGCCTTAGATGCCATAGACAATCTGTTTTTTTTTTTACCCATGACTGCACATGAATGTGATTTAAAGTACAATTGCTGAAAATAAATTCAAAAAAACTTGGAGGGGTTATGCCACCCCCCCTTATTTAAGTTGTGGGGGGAGGGGGGGGCTGAAGCCCCCTGTTTTATACATACACAAGTTTTATACCATGACCATGTACATATACAGTATGCAATATTATTAATCTAATGTACATGTACATGTATGTACCTATTTCCAAATGAACTTTTCTTCGGGTCCGTTGGCCAGCATGGAATATGCTGTTCACCCCCTCACCACGCTGAGGGGGATACTATGGAGGAAAAAAAAGAAATAATATTGCATGGTAATCTTTGTAGGTTTTTTAATGACACATCCCTGCTGTGCACACATCTTGGGTTTGACTATTAGAGCTTCTCTTAAGAATATCAATAATAATGATCCACTGAAATACAGTGGAACCTCCAACAACGGACCCTCCGAGGAGCGGTCAGCCTCTATGCAACGGACAAACGTGAAAGTACGGATTTGATTTACCGTTTAAACAATGCTTAAGTAACCTCCAAGGAACGGACGCCTCTGAATTCTGAACAATGGACACTCACTTGTGTCCCAAACGAATGATTATCAATAAAAAATGGCCTCCAAACACGCCCTCATGTGACATCATTAATGATTATTAATTAGTTAAATCATAATTATTAAGAAATAAATCATCACAAATAAAACCGATTATTTGCAAACAATAATAAGCAAACTACCACTTTCTGACTATTTTCAATCAATACTGATGCTGGCTTCATTATTATAATAAGG
>JAYJLX010125295.1:0-13459 GCA_036873525.1 Chalinula nematifera
TAACTTATCAAATCACACAATAAAATGGCATAATCTAATGTAAGCCTTTTCTCTTTACATTTTTTAGCATACTTTAAAATGTGTGCTTCAGCCAATACACCTTCGTATTCAAGCCAAACGGTTTTATAATTATTAATTTATGTTTTGAAAAGCAGAATTATCAATATCAAGCACCTTTAATGAAGTGTCCGCAAAGTTCTACTATCAAGTATCCACAGAGGTTACGTGGTAACACACAGACACACACACAAACCAACTACTATAACTCTCCGCCCACACTCGGGTTAATTAGCAAAGGTGGTTTATGAAAATGCAAACATGTACATGTACACTGTAAAAATGTTGTGTGATTTTTACGCAATGTGTGTGATATTTCAAATGATCGCAACGAAAATACCATGCCAACTGTCAGAAACATCACACACGTATAAAAATCACGCAACACTTTATGCAATGTAAACTTTAGATGAGATTCAAAAGGTATAGCAATGATGTCATTTAACTACATGTACATGTACATGTTTAACTTGTATACAAACCATGTTACTGAATAATCCATAAATATACGCAGTCTCGACTAGCAAAAGCTGGTAAGAGTAAAAGCTTTTGTGTGGCTTTCAAAACCCAGGCTGAAACTAAAGTTGCGCATCATGTATGCTATAAGAATGCAACAGCCACTCATAAACGATGTCTTTTTGCGTATACAATATGGCTGCATACTTCAGAAATAAAAACCAATTGTTGGTGTCAACACCATATTACATTGCAAATTCTTCCCACTAAATGACTGCCTAAAATATTGCTAAGCATGCAAGCCGTACTTGAACCACACCTTTCGAATATTATTTATGGACAAACTTTGACAAACTTTGAACAACTTTTCTGACAAAGACTCGTATTAAGTATCCAACAAGGTTTATTCGCTCTACTAAAGACCCCCTTGGCCAAAATAGGTATTCAATTGTATATAATTATACTCCAACAAGGTTTATTCGCTCTACTAAAGACCCCCTTGGCCAAAATAGGTATTCAATTAAAACAATACAGTGTGGCAGTGATAAACAATTTTTTCCCATTAAAGTCGTCCGCCATTTTATAGGGCATTTGTATTGTGGAGGTGGAGATAGCCTTGTTTTTGCTGAAATTCTTCAAATTAGAGCATCTTTGCAAGCTTTAAGGTAAACCAATGGCTGTATTATGAATTTTTACTATGCTTACAGCTTGTATCATGCTCAGAATCGTCTTGTCAATGAGTAAAATTTGCTTTTGTCATGATTTTCCACTGTTGAGTACGGATTTTGCCCCTACAAAATGGCGTCCAATTATTCGCATGGGAGTGTACCATATTATAGTAAAGGCACGTAACTCCAGCAGCCCCCTAATTCCGGACACCCGCGTTTTTACGTGTAAAATTTTAAAAATTGCAAAGGCGTGTCCGGAATTAGGCGCTTTTCAAGGGTCCCGTTTACACGCTAATAACTCGAGAACGCTTCGTAGGAGAAAATCGAGACCACGACGATCGTCTGCCTGATAGTCCCAGCTGTCCATCGATACTCAACACGAGCCTTCGTCTAGAAAGTCTTGGTCGAGAAACGAAGAAGAACGCGGCCGTTTTTTGCTAAGAAATTTTGTCCGGAATTAGGCGCTAACCACCCGTTCGGCTTCTCCTTCGTTTTGACAGCTTTGCTGCCGTCCAATGGCCGTTTAGATGTAACGAAACTGCTCACAAGGTATCAAGGAATCCAATGGTATAAATATCTTTCAGATTTTGTCGAGCGTGCACGAATTTTGAACGGTTTTGCTCAAAATATAAAAGTTATTGAAAAAGTGTCCGGAATTACGTGCCTTTACTATAGAGCGACTGCATAGGTCACGTGACTTTTACTTCCGCATGGCAAAAAGAGAGCTGCTCAGCATTGCAAGAGTAGGACAGTTGTACTGACAGCAGTCTATATATTCAACTAAGGCTAGTGCAATGGTTCTTTCTTGCTTTATACCAAGCTATACCAACAGGCCGACAATTTAAACTAACCGTAAAGTCGAGGACTTGATTTCCAGACTTGTAAGGCTGACTTTTCGAGCGAACACGAAATTTTTTTGTTGAAAACAGAAGCGTTCTTTCAATAAGCTGATTCTGCTACCTTTGCCCAGTACTACAGCAGTCTGCTTTTGTCAAGATCGCTTGGCAGTCGCCTGTACAGGAGCGTAGAACCCAACAACTCGGGACTGTTTTGCATGGCAAAATGGGCGTAACATCATCGAAAAACGCGTTATGACGTCACGTGCAGTCGCTCTATATTATTATACGATTTATAATGATCGAGATAATGATATTCATTCAATTTTTGTTAACACTTCATTTGGCTAAGGGGGTCTATTGAAACAAAAACTACCCTTCTTATGGCCAACATTTCCCCTTCCCCCTTTATCACCTTCCCTATCCATGATGCTTGTGTAATTCTTCTTGCCACATAGTCTTGTGGACTACTTCCCCTCGTTCTTGCCCAAGCCTAAGGTAAGGACAAAAAAATTTAGGTACTTATGATGTAAGTCAATCACGTGCCATAAAAAAAAATAACAGTATTATATTATTATAAACTAAGACCTACCTAACTATTTGTCGGTTTGTCTTTAATAACGGAGAGCGGCCAGGTAGAAAGATCTTGATTTTCTGGTCGCTGCTGAGAACTATCCATAATGTACCAATGCAGTCCATTCATCATGCATCCTCCAATATTTTCATTGCCGCCATGCTTTTCATACACCTACGCATGCGCAATGATTAGATCTAATAATTATTATTAATGCACATAAATTAAGTTTTGCTATCCAATTCAGAGTCAGAGTGTTCAACTCAAAACTTGAGCACTGTCAAAGCAGGCAGAACATTCCTAAATGATTTGGATGATATACAGTGGAACCCCTATACAAAGTACACCTTGGGAACAGAGAAAAGTGTATAGAGAGGTGTCCTTTCTACAGAGGTCAATTTATACTGCTATGTTTGGGGAAACAAATAGCGTAGTCCTTTATAAAGAAGTGTCCTTTATAGAGGGGTGTCCTTTAAGAGGGGTTCCACTGTATTTTTCATGATTTTAACTTGTTATGCAATTGACTAGTGCCTTACAATTATTATATAGCTGTTGCCACACCCCACCAGCTAGCGAGGCTGATTGCTGGGCTTCATGAGCATTGGTATGGTGGAACAGCCAACTTTTACTCACCAGAAAGTGGTCTGGAGACATGTAATTCTTCAGCAGGGAGCATGCATGTCCATGCTGCTGTGATCACCAGTAATCCGGGAACCGCATGCATACCGCTGATACAATGATCGAGTTATTGATTAGTATATTCCTATCCCATTATAGTAATTAACATTCCATGAGGACTGATTTAGAATATGTGTGTCCCCAAACCACTTTCTGATAGGTAAACTATCGTAGGGGGCGTCAGACTCAGCACAAAAGCACTGCTTAAAAACTATACATTTATTGTGCAAGTATATCGGTAATGCATTTGTCATAAGGGCATACTATAGTGCATGTAGGCCAGCCAGGCATCAATCTTCAGCAATAGTAAAGTAGATATGCATGATGCATGTGCATGTCACTTCATCATACGGTATATTGTGCTAGCATTCATGGCAGTAAAGTATCATGACATATCCACAGATGAATTGACACAATGCATGCAGTTTGGCTAAAAAAGAAAAATACCTGCCATAGTATATAGGGTACAGATTTAAGGAAAAAAATTTCACCTGTGATATAGGATACACATCAAGTACTAACCGCTCATTCCACAAAATGGCCAGCGCATGCCCTGATGAATTAGCTGTCTTGTTTCCAATATTGACTCTATGTATGCACTCCCAGTCCCAGCCCATCCTCCAGAAGTGTATGAATTGGTAGCAAATGGGGATGGATGTGATATAGCCAGGTATAATCACTGATATAGCATTGAATGGAGGTATCAAGGGATAGTCTTGTATTCCAGTATACTAAAATTAGCTAAAGTGTACTCTACTCCACCTTTCACTGCCTGGAATTAGTTCGATATAACCATCTTCCATTATTCATGGGTCTCCATATTTGTAGGCTGGGATAACTATAGTACTGCAACACATTGAATGATGCATCAGGATCAATAAAATCTATCCCCATGCAGCATGATGATACTATCAATCTGTGCAGGGCAGGTAAATGGACACTATTATATTTATTTCTTGGTTTATGATACTGTAATTCCTTTGTGAAACAATCCAAGTCTATATACCGGCTCCCTCTCAACTGCAACAATAAGCTAGGCATTGCACATATCAGTAGCTATGATATCGGGGTATAACCAATATAATAACTATATGCATTATCATGAATAAAATACTAAAATATATACAACGTTAACCTGCATGACAGTATAATTATACCTAATGGTAAGCATCCTTGATAGGTAATGATAACAGTCCATAAAACAGCAACAAACATAGCTTGAAATACATCTCTCACAGCGTCAATGTGCACTATATGGTGGCAAATTCCAGGCAAAAATTTGATTATATATCTTCAATTTGATGGATGAAAATTGCCTAGTGAAATAACTGATTTGAGATTACCACATGCACCTATATATAGTCTTGTCAAGAGGTATAGATGCAATATACAGTCTGGGAAAGTATTATGCATATATATACAAATCAATAAAGTGTCAACATTTCAGTTGTATCAGTATATGCACTCAATTCAAATTCAATTAATGTATAATAGTGCCTGATTATAAATCAACTGAGAAAATAATATTATTGATTGACATGCAGTTATTACAATGTCTGCATGCATGTGCTTGCAGTCGGTATTAAAGTCTGTTCACGTTAACTATGACCTTAGTCACCTTACGAAAACGAGGGTAACTTTACAACAGACTGTATTACAGCTTTTATTGTAGAATAAAAATGTTCGTCTTGTCCTTGGCGTTCTTCACATGTAAGGAATGTATTGATATCAAGTGTTTTTTTAAAAGTTATCAGTGGTAGAAAAATCTTCCCGAGGTCATAGTTAACGTGAACAGACTTTAGTTCTTTTGCCTATAACTAGAGACACAGCAGCAGTAATACCTTCTGTAAGAAATGTCAGTCTCATCCATTAGACTGATATCTATAGAGGTGTGATATGATTAGCTATAATATTCATGCATAATATAGGAATGGATAAGATTGAGAACCAGCTGGATAACTATAATTTATAGGAACAATTAAGTATATACAGTCATCACTATACAGTATACGCTTTTGTTCAGCTGCATAGTTATTTTGGTCTACATGGTCCCGCCCCTTTGCATATTCAGAAGGGTTTAGGTGAAATGCGTATACCACACTTGTTTCAGTTGCGGGAATGTCTGCTGGAATGTTAATTTGCTCGCATACTGTAAAACTGTCTTCTGTTCTTTTTCATTTAAAAGTATATAATACCCTTGCTTATTAGATGCAATCATGCATGCACATTAATAATTATTGCTAGAAATGCTTTGAAAATGCAAGATTTTCAAGTGAAATGATATATGGAACCACGGATGATAGTTGCTGGCACGAATTATGTTCTCAAATTTATTTGATGGATGCTGTATATATGAAGCAAAAGCATGCAGTACTTAGGTTAGATGTCTATGTTCATCCAAATCAATTGCTATATTACTTAAGAGAATCAGTAGTGGAACCATTTCATTCCATTTTTAGTATGAACTTCAAACTTCACAATTTGCAGGGCTTGGCAGGTTGTTCCAGTAGTGCGTGTGATTTGAAGCATATAAATATAAATAATACACTGTGGCCAAGTACTCCTGAAGTGTTGTGTGTAGAAAGTGGTAAGTGTATCTTGGCACGGAAGATCCATCAGTTCTACGAGATGTTACCTTGTTCATTAAGTCAAGATGGTCGAAATCAATATGATTACGAAGATTAAACTGAGTGAATAAATCGCTATCATTG
Organism: Chalinula nematifera; assembly: GCA_036873525.1. NCBI lineage: Eukaryota > Metazoa > Porifera > Demospongiae > Haplosclerida > Chalinidae > Chalinula > Chalinula nematifera. Next base: position 5,981 of record JAYJLX010125295.1, read on the forward strand.
AATACATATACATCTTTGACGATTCCCATGTAAGCTATTTTAGTCAGAGTAACAAATTTTAATTGTAATTCTGATGGCAATTTTTCTATGTCTTTTCTAGTGATGAGACCATCTGTGATTTTCAGTGACTGATACCTCATTGACTGATGTCTTTGTAAAACTTTAACTACTAGTGCACTGTACAGACCTGTCTGTGTATGAGGTATTGGTTGCAGGTTACTGCTACTGGAATGTGTATAATGATCTTCATAGAGGGATGTTATGATAGCTGCATTCAAAGGGATTGACATCATTGCCTGTATCATAGGGTTTGTTTCGTAATATGTATAGAAATTGGAACGCAGGGCAGTATTTTTTTTGCCTGCGAAACGTTGACTGACATAACACTTTATTTGGGAGTCACTAAATCCGACAATTTCCACATGTTTACTATTACTTTTCTTTAAGTATTCAGTGAACAGTGTAGTTGATGAAGCACGACTTGTAATGGCTACTGTGGATCCAGAATAGATCTCATTTTGAATCAATTGGTGAATAATTGATTCCTTATTCATCTGCTCCCTGAGCGGTAGCTCATCGAACCCATCCACTATCCATAATATGCCTCGACCTTTAGCGTAACCTATGCAGCTTTTCACACTCCCAATATCAATATGGTCCAACCCCTTATTAAGAAACAAATCATTAGTTTCCTCAACATTCCCCTCTCGAAGTCTTATTAAAATTGCAACTGAGTGATCATCAGTTGGTGAGCTACGAGCTATTTCCATAGCTAAAGTACTCTTACCAATCCCTGGAGTACCGGTAATGAAGATAAATTTAAGCTTATTCTCTTGTGACACTGGCTTAAAGAGACCATTGAATTCTATCAGCTCTCTCTTTTCAATTACTTTATTAGCTCCACCCACCACTGCGGCCATCATCAGGTCATCACTTGTTGCTTCACTGATATTTTCCTTTCTGACCATTGTTAAGGAGACGTATTGAATCGGGCCATACCCAAGATAACTGGTATCTTTTTCTGATTCGTTGTATTTTTCTGCTAAGGCAATAGAATAGAGTTGGACATCTTTACGGCAGTGCCTTGGAAAGTGATTAAAGCCAGTAGGAATCATGAGGAACTGTATCTCATTATATACACTGACTGTAATCCCATAAGCCATCAAAATCGCAAGCATCATGAGGCTTAGACAAATAATGATCTTCTGAAACCAGCTGTATATCTTCCTATAGAAATGACACATATCAGTGTATTCACATACCACACTAGCTGCATGCATTCTTGATCACATTCTCCCACGTCACTGTGTATATACATGCATGCATATATTATCAGTATTATACACACGCATTCCTATCATTCTCAAACCTTTTTCAACTTATAAATAGAGAAGTGTGTGTATACACATATTCACAAATCAGTTGCCATGAAACCATGCATGTACCACGCACTTGAAACATACCTTATAACCATTGTATTGTGAACCTTTTCAAGTACACTGTCAAGGTTGTCCCGAGTAACTGGAGAGCACTTGCTTTGTATCCATTCATTTAGCACATCATCGAGTCTCATTTCACTATTGATGACTCCCGACGAAACACGATGTTTCACATCCTTAAGAAATCCATCACCTACTCCTAGGTTTTGACCAATTTCATACCACATTACAGCTTTTGGTTTTGCTCTCTTGAAGGCTTCCGTATGCTGCATTGTATCTAAATATATTAAGTATAATTATGGTTACCATAATGACTGATGCATGCATGTATATAGCAACCGTGTACGGTTGGATTGTACTGATATGATGTAAACATACTCCATAGTACTGTTTACTGACATGCACATACACAATAACTGAATATGTGTACCTGTTACCACTATAAACACCATGTATGCAGCTGCTGAAGTCAAGTAATGAAGGTGTGCAATTTATAGACAAAACAGATTCTAGTAACAAGCATGTATATTGCCCCTATAAAAATTCAAAATGACAACCGTATCTTAGCCATGGAGTTGAAACTGGTGAACACTGACACGATGGATTAAGCGCAAAAGCATAAAAAGCTTGTCAAATAACTTCGCTCACTGTTACAGAGCATCTGCTGCATAATTATATGAATTATTAGTAACCAACATGCAATTATGCTAAAAACAATACTGCAAAAAAATGTTCACATAATAATTATGTGATATTTCTGACAGTTGCCACTTGATGGTATTGCCAGGGCAACCATCAGAAATATCACACACATTGCATGAAAATCACCGTCACATGTTTTACAGTGATATAAACTAACCCGCTTTACACAGATCACATTCACAAGGGTGTTTCCTTTGTATCTGTTTTGATAGAGCTCCCTCACCCATACCATATAACACAGAACACAATGATCTCCAGGAGGGTTTGGGTTGAGTTGGGGAGGAACACTTTAACCAAGTTAATAGGACTTCACTTAGACACTTTGCTTCATCTTTCTCACTGCTCTCTATTGCCTTAACTGTGGGCTCTACTTTGAGATGTGTTGCTAAAGTGGACCACTTTGCTTTCAATGGTTCACAACAGGTATAGACTGTATTGAGGTCATCTATACCTATAGATGTAATATAGTAGTACTAGTGATATAGAGTAAGCGACAGAATTATGGTAAGAAAAACTTACCCAAACAACAGTAGCCCTTACTAGATGCAGCCATCACTGGCTCAGCCATCACTGAAGAATTCAGTCAACTCCACACCCACTATATTGATTAATAGACCGGCTATTTGTTTACATTTTAATGCCATATATGGATGTATAGTATATAGTGTTATGCTATTCAATCATGAATAAAGTTATCTTAAAATTACATTCTTTTAAAATTACTATCTTTTAACCACAATTATGTAACTAAAATATAGTTCTAATAAATAATTTTTACACAGTAATCAAAAGCACAGTACAGGTATGGTGTATAGTGGCATTAAGTGCAGCTGTGACTGGTATCAAATAATCCTATAATGGCTCTGACATGTGGGAGGGGTAAAGGGGAAAGGGGTACTGAAAAGGGAAAGAAAATTTTTATAGCTGCTATTTGAAACCAGAATATCATTACATGTACCTATATAGTTAGGTATATATATGCCAATAATATACTATAGTATTCACCATTTGTCAGGTATGTCAACATTAGACCACATATCAAAGCAGATATCCTTACATTGGACCACCAAAACACATACCACCGGTTGGAATAGCAATATTGTCTGTACTGAGCCCACATGCAACAAGTCTCACCCTCCCATCTGATGTATCGGATACACTGTATGAATAATTATCATATATAATAGCTTTGACCCACACAACAGAAAATGGCTACTTGCAGTGTTGAATACACATAGTGTGGCTGTTCAAACAATAAGATTTTAAACCATGTAATATCTTATAAACATTATTGTGTATTCATATGATGTCTTTTATACCCTTATGTATTATTTCACATGCATGCAATCCTTAAATTAAATTTTTTTAACAAAAAAAAATCAATAGTTGCACGTAGAAATCTACGTGCAACTATATATTGATTTTTGAAAGGAAAAAAAATTAAGTAATATACATTCAACAGATTTAAATAATATAGTATAATATTAGGGGCTTAAATCAATTGCCAATTAATAAATTGAAAGAAAAATTGACAATCAACGCTTTATAAAGGCACAGAACCTAGTTCAGCCAGAATGATATATACATGCTGATGAATTAAAATATTAAATGGTTCCGGGTGGTGCCTTTCTGCATCTATCAATAATTTTTCAAAAGAGTGAAAAATGTCTTTCCTAACAGCCTGCCCTGCTGATGAAGCGCCATATTTGGCAATAGCAGGGTACAAATCACTATCAGAGGGATCAAATTTAAGAACCAAATTTATCGTTGTCAATGGACGTTTGCTATTCTTTATAAACTGCACCAGAAAAAGCAGAAAATCACTTAGCCCACCAAGAAAATTCAGCATGCCATCTTTAATGTTGCCTACAAAAGAAAAAACTAGATTAATACGACTTACTACATAGTTCCTTCTGTTCAATGTTGATAAGAGGTCAGTATATATCCAATTATGAGGACCGAGCCAACAATGAACAGCAATTGTCAAGGAGTAACATGTTTTTGGCATTGTAAAAGCAATCTGTAGATCTTTGATGGGGCGACGAAATTGAATGTGAAAGATCCCATTCTCCAAAATGTCTAGATGTATTAGTAAATAAATTGTTCCAGCAGGATTAAATAATGAATCAAGGAATTGGCACCAATACGATTGGAGCTGGTAAAATGGCACTGTGCTGTGAATCATGTGAGCATTAATGAAAAAAGCAAGAGTAATTTGAGATACTGCATTGTTTACTGATAAAAAAGCTTCAATGGCCTTTTTTGACAAATAATAGTTGTTAAGAACAAGCCTTTTAATTGTTACAGTATGGGAAATTAGAAACATCAAAGATTCGGTTTCATTAAAGTTGATGTATTCTATGCCATCCCGAGATATATTATGATTTGTGAGCGTCAATGTAGAAATTTTCGAACATGTTAGCAGGTCAGATGTGAGATTTCCAGCTGCAAAATTAGACAATGTTATATTCTGTTTAACTATTTCTTTCACTGCCTCTTCAATTAGTTCAGGATCATGCACTGTGATACCAAAATGTATTAATCGATGATGATACACTTTGCCGATTAAGCTGAAACATTCAATATCAAGCAATTCAAGGGAAAGCTGAAATTTGACTTGCACTCGTGCTGTAACCTTCAGAATATCCATGAGTACAGAATTTGCATCACACACGAAAGTCATGCTGTCCTCAATACTAGTTTTAGTTGATTGTACTGATGATAGTGCTAATAGTGTATCATCAGATTGAGTGTTGTCATAGTGTATCTCAGTCGAATAATTCAATCCCAGAGCAAACATTCTGATGCTCTCATTATCTACTAAGAAAATCTGCTGAAATGCTGAGTATATAGCAAGTAAATATCCACATTTGAAAGCAATAGAGTGTAAAAGTGTCTCTCCTAATGCCATATTGAGTACATGAAAATGAATGATATATTTCCTAAACTGCAAAGCAATTGGGAATTCATAAAAATAATAGCAGTTTGAAAGGTTGTATGAGTAGTGCTCAGCAATCCGGTTCAAAAGTGTATTATTAACTTCTTCTCTAGGTAGTGCTGATGAAATTCCAAAAATGAATACACCAAGCTTAGCAGGTTGTTCCAGTACATGTGTGTGATTTGAAGCATATAAATAGTACACTGCAGCCAAATACTCCTGAAGCGTCGTGTGTAGAAAGTGGTAAGTGTATCTTGATACAGAAGATCCATTAGTTTTACGTGATGTTACCTTGTTCATTAAGTCGAGATGGTCGAAATCACTGTGATTACGAAGATCAAACTGAGTGAATAAATCGCTATCATTGAATATATATACATCTCTGACAATTCCCACGTACGCTATTTTAGTCAAAGTAACAAATTTTAATTGTAATTCTGATGGTAATTTTTCTATGTCGTTTCTAGTCATGAGACCATCAATTAGTTGCAGTGACTGGTGCCGCATTAATTGATGCCTCTGTAAAACTTCAACAACTAGTGCACTGTACAGGCCTGTCTGCGTATGAGGAATTGGTCTATTATTGCTGGATTCATAAAGGAAAGTTATAATCGCTGCATTTAAAGGAATTGACATCATTGCCTGTATTGTAGGGTTTATTGCATAATATGTGGTGAAACTAGAAAGCATAGCAGCTTTACTTTCACCTGCAAAACGTTGATTAATATAATGCTTTATTTGAGAGTCACTAAATCCGACAATTTCAACGTGCTTACTATTACTTTCCTTTAAGTACTCAGTGAAAATAGTTGATGAAGCACGACTTGTAATGACTATTGTGGATCCAGAATAGATCTTGTTTTGAATTAATTGGTGAATGATTGATTCGTTATTCATCTGCTCACTGAGTGGTAGCTCATCAAACCCATCCACTATCCACAGTATGCCTCGACCTTTAGCATAACCTGTGCAGTTTTTCACACTCTCAATATCAATATGGTCTAACCCCTTATTAATAAACAAATCATTAGTTTCCTCAACATTCCCCTCTCGCAGTCTTATTAAAATTGCAACTGAGTGGTCATCAGTTGGTGAGCTACGAGCTATTTCCATAGCTAGAGTACTCTTACCTATCCCTGGAGTACCGGTAATGAGGATAAATTTGAGCTTCTCTTGTGACACTGGCTTAAACAGATCATTGAATTCTATTGGCTCTCTTTTTTCAAGTATTTTATTAGCTCCACCCACCACGGCAGCTATCATCAGGTCATCACTTATTGTTTCACTGATATTTTCCTTTCTGATCATTGTTAATGAGACATATTGAACTGAACCATACCCAAGATAACTGGTATCTTTTTCTGATTCATTGTATTTTTCTGCTAAGGCAATAGAATAGAGGTGAACATTTTTACGGCAGTACCGTGGAAAGTGGTTGAAATTGGTAGGAATCATAAGGAATTGTATCCAGTGATATATACCACCTGCAATCCAATAAGCCATGAAACTCACAAGCATCACGAAACCCAGACAAATAACGATCCACTGAAACCAGTTGTATGTCTTCCTATATAGAAATAACATAAATATGCACAGTTGTATTGCATGCACATTCCCCCATATACACTGTAATAGGCATGCACACATTATGATCACTATATACATTTGAAGTTAATGGCATATACCATTCAATATAATTATTGCTTCATAGCCTGGTACACATGTATATACATCAATCCTGATTATATAATACCGGCAGCATGTACACCTCTGAACTGGCATACCTTATAACCATTGTACAGTGAACCTTTTCGAGTACGCTGTCAAGATTGTCTAAAGTAACTGGAGAGCATTCGCTTTGAATCCATTCATTCAACACAGACTCAAGTTTCATCTCACTATATTCATCTCCCGCCACAACACTGATTTTCACATCATCAAGAAACCCATCACTCACTCCAAGCTTTTGACCAATTTCATACCACATCATAGCTTTTGGTCGTGCTCTATTGAAGGTCTTTGTATGCAGCATGGTATCTAAATATAGTATGATTATGGTTAAATAATGACTGTAGTTTATATAGCATGTATAGGACTGCACTGATGATATAATTCTACTGTGATAAAGTATGAGACCGTGTCTTGGAAAACCTAGTGTTATCTGTCACAAAAATTTAATTCCACTTAGACATCTATAATAAAAAAAGTGGGGTGTGGTGGCGGCATATTTCAATGGCTGAATTCTCGATTGACAATAGAGCCTATCTATGACTTGCATGTATAAAATACACAGATGCACTTACAAAACTTGCTCTGCTTATCTAGATCCGTAAATATATATACATAGGAACAGGGGGGGAGGGGGGGGGGGGGGGGGGGGGGGGGGTGCGGGAAGGTTTT
>JAYJLX010125406.1:0-19355 GCA_036873525.1 Chalinula nematifera
TGCCACATTTTAATTTCAAAATTAGCAATATATGCTTGTAGCTCCTCCACGAATAAAAGAGGTTTATCAACAACTCTCACATTAAGGTATAATTCCAATGTACCATTAAAGGATTTTATCTAACCATCAGATATCATTCTCAGGCTTAGTTCGGTAAGTTACTCATCAGTATTAACCTGTCAATTACAGCAATCTCAGCTCAGGGGGCGGACACCAATAACTATTAATAATTAATATTAACCAATAATAATCATAGGTAATAATAATAATCATTAGTATTATATATATTAATTAAGATACGGTCTGTCCCGGCGCGGCCACCTCATCATTGTTTCAATAACTTGACTTAAAACATAACTACCAATCATGTATAATGTACTATAATATACTATTCCATTTGATTTTAAGAAACACAACCACCACTTTTTGATCAACCACTGCCATGTTTGCGGCTGCTGACCCATGACTCAAGTCACTGTGTAAGGCTGTGGTTGTAGAGAGACGTGTAGTGCGAAATTTGAAATTAGTAATGTTTACGGCATGACGAGCTGAACTCACTCGAACTGAGCTTGATTTGTTGGGCAAATCTTGTGTATCACATATGTTGACAAAGAATTTCGTACAATATCTTGTCACAAACCGGAGACCAGAAAGACGAGTATGCTATAGTACCTTTCAGTACATGTACTTTTTTCTATTTCAGGTTTGTGGGAAAACCTTTCAATTCCTGCATGGCATTGGTTGGTTCCATTTTTATGCAGAAACTCCTGTCTGATGGCATATCTGTCCGATAAATAAAACATTTTATTACTAAAAAAATATTATAATTTACCTGAAATAGAGTCCATGGTAATGCACACAAACAGCCAAACACAAACAGCCAAAGCATTCCCTCTACATCCAACAAGTTGTTGACTTCTTGTCCAATTATGCTGAAGATCATGCCATTCGATGCATCCCAGGGTACAAGGATACCAAGTTAAGGCTCCTCCCTTCCAGCACCACCAAGAAGCAAGTCTGCAGCTCGTATATGGAGTACTTCAGTCAGGACAGTTGCCTTCCTCAAGATCTGGAAGCGATATACTCCTTGGCTAACTATTATGAAGCCACTAACTGACTTGTGTGCTGTTTGTCAGCAAAGTAATTCTCAAGGTAGGCCTGAGCAAGAGAAATCACATGTGAGTATAGTACATTACTATACAATACATGTACATGTTTACTATACCGATCCATCTAGGCGTGCCATCTCTGCATTGCCACTACTGAGACAGAGTACTACAACTGACTCCCTTAGTTATTTTACGTTTGACACAGGCTCAAACAGCCAAGACGCACTTGGACATAGTTCAGCCTCCACTGTGAAGCATTTTAGATTTGATTATGCTCAGCAGGTGAAAATATCAATACCAGTTAGTTACTGACCAGCTTCTATCACTATTCTTTCAACTCACATTAGGTTGGACTGATATACTTCTTAACTCCAGGGAAGTGTGGATTGTTTGGTGTTTCTTGTGAGGCCATTCCACTTCAAGTGAAGTACTTGATAGTGTTGACTCAGGTAAGGGTGGGAACTCAGTAGTGAGCCTACTGCATCACAACCACTCTCGTGTTTACCTTCACGCTGACAACTGTGTGAGTCAGAATAAAAATAATACAGTGATGCGGTATGTATAGTGTCAAGAACTGTAATGTACTATAGCCAACCACGGAGTGTTAACATCCAGGAGTTCAGTAATACTGATACCACCACACTGAACCGGAAGAGTGAATGAGTCGTGGAAACCAATTGCTAGTGACTTACCTGCCATCATTCCTCCCAAAGGTTTATCGGTCGAGCGTCAACAGTACGACAAGATCCGAGACTACTGATCACCACCATGTAAGGATCTCGTGTGCCTTAAACCACCCTCTCTTGAACCTCAGCCCTCTCTCGAACCACCAACCACGAACACAGGAAACTCCTCTACTACTTTTTCAGGGAATGTGACTACCACTGGCAGTACGTCCAGGACATCCAGGAGAGTCTGTATACTCAATGGTCAGACAACAGTAAAAGACTTGCTTCCTTTGCCTTTTCCTTTTCCTTTAACCTTGAACAAATGCTGGTGTCAACTGACATTCTTGTGAGGATCGCTTTAAGCAAGCAGAAACATGAAACTCTGTGAAATCGACCTTCATTTTACAGGGAAGCTGATGCTGTACAATGAAAGGAAAACATTGCAATATATTGGAAGAACATATCAACATAAGGAAAGCACTAAAGTGCTGAACCCTCATACCTGATTATTTAGTACATACACAAAAAAGTAACTGGACAACACACATTTTCTTATACACTTGACAGTTTAAGTGTCGAAAGGTTTTACGTAGTAGGTGCTCACTGTGCTTTAAATCATTTATGGTATTTAGTGTGGGGCGTATAAATGACGGTTGCTGTTACTGAGTGTTTCTGTGAGTTTGCTGTGTGAGTGTTGTATGTGAGCGTTTGTGTGAGTATCTGTATAACCGTTTGTGTAAATATTTGAGCACTTCGGTGAGTGTATATGTGCTGAGCATCTTGATGGTTTGTTTTAGCATTCAAGTTGTGTGAGCGTTTGTTTCTTTTAGCACTCAAGTTGTGTGAGTGCTTTCTTTTCTGTTTGTTATTAACAATCGTTAACCACAAGGTGTTTTGTATCAACCATAAGACGGAACAGCTCCATACAATAAGTGTTCTATATGGCCAATACAGCACAAAGTCTTTGATTCGGCCACAAATACAAGTACTAATACACTTATACATGCCCCATACACACGATACTAAAATATTCTCCACAGAATCTGGATGAACAAGCTTTACAGTACTTTATAGTCGTAGCTAGATCAGGGCTATACATGGATCAAAAATTAAAAGTAGGTGTAATAAACAGCAGTTTTTTGCCACATGTGCTAAGGGGACAAAATGGCGACCAGCAAAGTTCAAATGAAGCTATCATTGTTTCAATCTCTGCATTCAAAAATCCTTAACCCTTTCACGGACGCCTGATTCACGCCCACTTAATTAATTGACACTTTTTATTGTGAATTTTTGCAAAAAGTAAGACTGTTATACTTCATGTTCCAAACTTGACGGACAGGCCATAGTATAGCTGGAATATCAAGTTTAGTTAGCTTAACCTTGATTTATTATTACCAGAGGAATCTAAAAAGCTTCTTTTTGCTCTTTCTATATCAGCAACTGAGAAAACTGCGATTGCTAATTATTGCCTTTCTGCCCTACAACATACCATAGATAATGGAGTAGGGATTGGTAACTACGTGGGCAGTAAAATAAATTATTTTATTGTAATAAAATCACTACGGAATGGACGGTCTTTTTGTAAACGTCAGTAAGAAGTCCTTTTACGAACAGTTAATGGACAGAAATTACCTCCTACCATGCTGTTGCTATTCTGGTGAAGGGAAGCTCTCGCATGCATTTGAAACCATCATAATATTCTGTTTGAAGTGAGGACAGATACACTAAGCAGGGTGCTTACGGAGAAAATAAAACGTTGCCGTATTTGGAAAAGAGCAGTAAAGCTTCGAGATATAGCTATTCTGATGCAGGATTAGTTGTCAAAGCAAAAAAGTACCGTGAATTCAGTAGTTTTTGGGTTAGAGGTACAAAACAACGGGGCAACAAAAATGTGAGTGTTACACATTATTGTACTAAACTCATTGCACAGAATGCCAAGCTTTGTACGGCTAAGGCTTCACTCTTCCGTGATAAAAAACTGTTCACTCAGTCTTCTGGAAAATACATGGCACCAAAAACGAATGTTTCGTCCTTCGTTGCTAGGGATGATGACGTCAAAACTAACAACTCGTCGTGAGAAGCATGTATATGGAAATTATGCCCACGCAGTTTCCAATCCTTTTATAACTCTAGTATTTATGAACATATGGTGGAACGTTTGCTCCGACTATTATTAATTGCTTGGCCCTATACATATTAAACAGAACACAAAGTAGCCACAACAATCAGTAAAGCTAAAGCCAAAGGCACAAGAAACTATAAAGACACAACAGGCACATGTCGGCGGCACACGTATAGTCACACTGATAGTGCATGCTAACTTCACTCAATATCATAGCAGTACACTGTACACCGACTGTACACAACATACCTAAACAGACTGGAAAAGGAAAGTTCCGCCAGAGCAATACTAGTGGTCCACCACTGTCCACCAATAATAGAGATGGTGGATTAGTCTCATGGATTCAACGATAGATTATCAATTTATTCTGCATTAGAAATACATTCTAGTCTAGTCCAGTCGCTCGTGGAACCGCCTACTTGACATGTAGATTTTTAACCCTTTAACAACCATAGACGCTTATATGTGTCATAAACTCCGCCCACAACATTTACCCAACCAAGCCAAGCAGATAAAGCTTCTCTGAAGCTGCATTTGCAAAAAGCGAAAGTTCCTTTAAAAAAAAAGTGACGCAATCTGAGCGTCTACAGAATGCTTGAGAATGTTTTGAAACCATTAGGCAGCATGTCGGATGTGGCTGGTATGGAGGCGGGGCTGGAAATGGTGGAGGCACCTCGGCCTCTGAAATGCCACAATTATGCCGAGCTAGCTCCGTACCATGGCAACAATGACAGTGCAAAACTTCTTTCACTGAGTGGAAGTACTAGACATGCTGACATTTACACGGGAGTTTGGTTGCAGTCGGTGTCATGGTACCGCGGTCAGCACTGATGTTTTGCAAGTGCTGAGTCAACAAGACTAATGTAAAGGCATAAGATTAAGTTAAAGTGCATAATAATGAATTAAATTATAATTAAGCATGCCAAGTGGGCTGTCCCAATAGCAGCTAGCGACCAGCATAGCTAGAGTGTAGCAACTCTGATCGATATCTTCCATGATGATCAGTTATTGTATGCTGATACTTGTAGCAGTCACCGTGACTGTGAGAAGTTACCCTGAGTTTGTTAAAACAGAAGAATTGTGGTCCTATAATAATGACCCATGGGGTGGTAGGTCTAATCGCTGTCCACTCATCAACATGAGGAGCTACCTGAAGACGCTTGCTGAGCACGTTGCAACGACCGAACCTGACTGTACGCTGATAATTGTGGGGCCAAAGAACTGTGGCAAGTCAAGAGGAATACAGGAGATGATAGGACAATGGGAGAAGCTGGGGCATAATGTTTTAGATGTGGATTTGAAGGGGAAGCCACATTACGTCTGACAAAGTGTTAGCAAGATTGCGAAGAAACTGTACGAGTCGATCGATGGAGCGATGCATTTACAGTTATGTGATTCTAAACTGCTCGGTTTCTTTTTCAAATATACAGGAGTTCTTAAAAGTGGCTAGTGCATGTAGTGCTAGTGTTGCCATGTTAAAATATATTAGGGCTCAGTATCTGTAGCGGATTCATCCGAGTCACCATCATAGAAACCAGTTTCATAAAAACTGGCATTTTTATTGCTGTTATACTCTTTGCAACTCCACAAGCTACTATGAAGTGTTTCGTCCTCTGAGTAGTATGATCTCCTCAGGCAGCTGGGACACTACACTTGTAATGGTGTGGCCAAGTGTGTACCACCATTTCTAATTTTTCGAGAATTAGTGAACTTCGCTGAATCAGACAGAATTCATCTCCTGCGTTCACTTGCACCAATGAAGCAAGGTGATTTGCAATTCCCCGTAATACTAGAGACGTCGGATTTTCTTTGGCTACAAGATGCCCCTGTCATTAAATCGTCGCAATCTTTTGAGGCGTACTATTTAAAAGAAATGAGTTACGCAGAAGGCAGAGAAGAACTAGTCAATCAGTACAAAAAGTGGTACTCCACTGAATTTGCTACGATGTCCTTGGTGGACACACGGGCTCTTATGCAAAGCTATTGAAGAAGAAAGAAAATGGTTTTAACTTATTAGCTGGTATCCACGTAATTAAAGAAGGTGCTTTGGGTCACTGAAGGAGTTGTATTGATCTTTGCTGTGAAGATCACTTTTGTAGGGCTTTTTTTGCTAAAGTAAAGGCAGATCAATATAAACTCAAGAACTTATGATCACGATGATTGTTTGCTGAAATGCAATGTTCTGTTTAAGGAAGTAAAAACTTCCATTATACAGCCACAAAACCGATTGATCGAACATGATTGAAATGGAGATATCACAGTGAGACAGCAGCTAGTACAGTCTAAAATTATAGAATATAGTTTTGAGGTTTCATTACTATCTAATCAGTTTTCATCACTATCTAATCATACATTCCTTTTAATTTATTTAAAAATCATTCACCAACCCATATACTGTTCATATGCCTGACGTCCAGCCTATAATAATTATATAAAATTTAATACTATACTACTATAGGTGTGACTGGTGAAAAAGAAGTTATCAATATTCAATATGTTTTTGCAATTGTTTGTGCAGCTAAATAGCAAGTGTTCCCCTTGCACCATTCCGTACAGAAATCCTTACCTGTAGTCCTTTCACAGCTCTTCATTCTTATCTAGGTGAATTTTATTAATGTAGTTTTATGGCACTTAGAAGCTGTGAAGATTACCAACCCAAACAACATACAAGTTTTACTTAATGATTTTGATCATAAATTATAATCATATTATATATCCATTGTCGTGTAATTGAGGTTTTCTTGTGTATAGAATGTAAACAAGCAATTTTTTTGGAATTGAAAAACTTAAAAAAGACACTACGGAAACCACCCTGGTGATGGCAGTAGGAGTGTGAAGAAATTTACGAAGCACCAACATGGAGTCACACTTTTATTTGTCTAGCACGTAAAGACCAAGTTGTCTGCCCAGATTCTGATGAAAGAATGGCTCTTCAAATGGCTGGATTGGGTGAAAAAAAAGTTACGTTTCTAGTAGATGCACAAAGTGTAGCCATTAGGGATGAATTACTACATCAATTTGAAAGGTGGAGGTGGATTTCAGATGCTCCATATTGCTGAGGGAGGAGGGAAGTTATTGCAGGAGATTAGTATGGATCCTTATCTAAAAGCAGTCGTTCACCACGCTAAAATTTTTCTCCGGCCTTTGCAACAGGATTTGGATGTTACTGATGAGGGAGAAGTAGAAATAATAGATATAAATTATAATCCTATAAAATATATAGTATATGCATGCCAGCATGCATGTATTGACAAGAAGAATAATCAGATATTGTATTAAAGACAAATAAATCCATTTAATGCTTTTTGTGTATTTTTAATAGGTGGAGGGCGGTATCAACCCACCAACAGAAACTTGCATATTATGCGGAGCCAATATGTACATATCTGCTCTTCGTGAACACATAAATACATGTGGAATCAAGCAAGAGTAAGTATACCAACATGGAAATGTTATATATGTTGTCAGTACCTAAGTTATGACGTACACATTGCAATATCATGGCAGACCTGAAAACAGGGAGTTAATAACAACCGAACAGCCAAGTCAAAATGTCTTTGTCAACGCACCTGACAATGTAAGTCAGCCATCTTCAGAATGTTAGTGTAATGATATTACAAACCATTAGGAAACTTTACAGGACAAAGAAGAAGGTAGACTGGACGTGAACCCAATTATCAATGATCCTGAAAACCTGAGTGAGTTGAATATAGTATTGTAATTTAGTTGTACCAATTTTTTAATTACATGAGATTTAAGTAACTTTTTAAATTTTTGTTTGTAAATGTGTGAAATTGAATGACACTATAATATACTGTCAAAAATCGTTATTTCTGTATTTTATTACTTTGTATATGTAGATCTGTAGCAGATGTTGTGAGGCTTCTTGAGAAGAAGTTAATTTTGGAAGATTTTGACATTGTCGTACGGCGCTCTCATATATTGAAGGACGGTTTGCATGCGGCAAACAAGAATAGTTTTGATCCATTGAAGCTAATAAGTGTAAGCAGCGGCATTTTTAATGAAGTATGCTAATTTTTATTTTTCAATTATAGGTGGAGTTTATAGGTGAGGACGGTGTAGATTCAGGAGGTTTGAAGAGGGAGTTTTTTCGACTATTCTTTCAGCAAATGCAAACCGTGTATCTTGACAGTGGTTGCTTCAAGCATAATGCACTGGCTTTTCAGGTTGGTTTGCAATTATCCGACAATCTTTTATCAGTGTGGTGGGTATTAATTTGTCCTTTTAAGATAAGAATGCACCAAATCCCTCGCCCAGAAGCTCTATAAGCTTTGTGTGGGCAAGGGCAAGGGATGATTATCGATGTATATATGTGTACATGCAAGTTTTGAAAAAAAATTATTATAATGTAGGAAAATGTGTACTTCCGACTTGGCCAATTGGCCTCTATGTGTCTTGTACAAGGAGGCTCTCCCATTCGTCTGTTTTCACCCTCTGTGTACTCATTTCTGTGTGGAAGGAACCCTTCAGACATTATTTTTCAGAGTAGTGAAGTCCCCAATACAGAAATGTTGATAAGGTACATTTATATACCTTTATAATTTATAATGTATAGCTCAATCACATGTACAAAATGTCTTTGTCATTAGTAATTGTATACAACAGTCAACATGCACTTATACAACATGCAAATATGGAACATTATGTGTGGAAAATTGAAATACAGGGGCGATTCTAGAAATTTGCTGATGGGGGTGCTGAAGTAGTTTCTCTATGAAAAAGCATGCTTTGAAGCCACAGGAGTTCAGCTGATAAAGTGATAATTGCCCTACAAGCCACATGATTTGGCTTTAAATAACTTGATTGTGATAACATTTTAACCCTTTGTTGCACAGGAAATCAAATGTTTGCTTTACAAGCAAGGAATAAAAAGTGATTCTCTAGGTAATGGGGGTGCTCAAGCACCCTAAGCACCCCCCTAAATCCGCCCCTGGAAATAGACCAGACCTCTATTAATTCCAGTGGGTGTGGCTTATTGAATTATGGGACGTGGTCAAAGCATCATTTTTTTGTACCCCTCTCAGGTCATGGTGAGAAGGAAATATTCAACGGAACATGTTGGGTGGGTAGGTGGCAGAACTGATTCCCTGTGTTCAGTCCCAGCACAGACCGCAAGACTATCATTTTCATTTAAAGTAGCATGCTTGTCTCAACTACCCAGGCCCGCCTCCCTTGCCACTCCATTAACTTTGCATTAATTTAAAATACAGTACATAGTTTAAATTATAGTCAACAATACTCTTTTTTCCTAAATACTCTTTTTTTTCTAAAGATCATGAAGTGCGACTCGCCTGATGAGTTAAGATCATTAGCAATGGAAAAATGTGATGTGCTATTGCAGAGAGGATACACTAAGCCCATTCCACTTGTTTCACTTGGAGACAGAACAAACATGGTACAAACTATAACCCTTCACGAGGTGCTACTACAATCATTGGGCGAAACAGCAATTCAAGGATGGCATGGCAGCAATAAATGTTTCCCAAATGTTGAAGGATTATAGTGACATTTTGTGTCCTTTTTTGCAATGAAATTGATCCATCCTAAAAGCAACCATTGACTGCAGGTATGTAATGAAAACTTAAGGCTGTGATTGTATTTCTTGTTTGTTTAGCCATGATCAGGAAAATGTTTGGTAAAATTGTGTACTCAGAAAATGGAAGTAATGAACGCTTAAGGAAGAAGCTACATTTATGATGTTTACTTAGAAAAGTGTGAATTGGGTAAGTCAAAGTACTTTCTAGTGTGCCCAAAACATTATACATCATTTATAGTTTCAAAGGAATATGGCCTCAATACTAGTTTTATAGAAACGGATGAAGAAGATTGATTGTCAAGGAAGGTCAGTCGAATCTCAGTTGTGATAGTTAATCTTCACATGTGCTTGATTCTATTAGGTAAAGTTTCACTAGAAATGGTATTATGTTTTTTTACCGCTGTAAACGAACTTCCACCCTTGGGCCTCCCACCCTTGGGCCTCCCACATATACCACAACTAAACTTTAATGCTGACTCACCTTATCCTACAGCATCCACATGTGCTATTGAGCTGACATTAACTACTATGTTTGCTGACAATGAGCAAGAGTTTGAGTCCCATATGAATGAAGCCTTTATTTCACACGGTGGTTTTGGACGGTGTTAAAAATAGTATCCATCCACATATCCTTTCCTTATTATTATACTCATTGACTGTGTAAACTAACTTGTGTTTATTTAAAAGTTATTTCATATGTGTATCCTCCATATTCATATCACTTACATTATACTCATTACTACATTATTTAGTGGTTATAATTTGTAGCGGTTGGCAGACTTTGTAAACCATGTATTAGCACTTTGGTTAATTATTTCAATATTTTTATATACCCTCCATCATGTTACTATTATTATACTCTATAATACTACATGATTATTGTGATAATTCTTTTTTGCTCAATCAGTATAAACAATTTTTTTTTGTGATATTTCAAAACATGGTCCATTTACTTAAAAATTGTTAATTAAATTATAAACGAAAGAGTTGCTAGATATAAATCAATACCATAATTTCCGCTAGGTGTAAGAGGAAGAATACATTTTTGAAGCTCCAGGACATCACCATCAGATAAAGGACAATATATATCTGGTACAATAACATCGTCATTCCCATATGGTACTGGACCATTCCAATCGATTACTGCATATCCTGTATAAGGATTACTTTTATTAATTATACTGTGATTTACACATGTCCTGTATTGGTGATACTATATAAGTAGTATGCGTATACATTTACATACACAGCATCATACACATACATATAATAAGTACTGTAAATGCATACCTCTGCGTTATGTACTTCTGTGTAAGGTACTTGAGCGTTACACAATCCTGTAATCCAAAGTTGGACAGGGGACAAACTCCTTTCAGAGGATAATGCGTGACAATTCCACGCCTGAGTGAAATGGTGTAAAGCTTGATTGATGCGTGGAAGGAACACGTAGTGCAGGGCAAAAATGTGAATTTCATTATCAACATCTAACAACCCCTCCTCTTCCATATGCCAAAAAAGATTGTAGAACAACACTGTGCAGGATGAAAACATATCTCGCCAGAGCCTCTCGATTCTTTGATTATGAACTGATTGGCCTGCAATGAAGCTGCCTCTGCCCCTGACCTATGGCAACAGCACAGTTTTCCGTCACCTCTAACACGACTAAGTAAGCCATACTCGTCTACTGCAGCCATAAACAATCTCAACACGGTCTCTGAACGGTTGTTGTCGAATGAATGTAAAAACATTATTTGTCTCGAGTATCCGTCTATCCCACCGTGTGTAACAAGTCTCCATCTAAGGAAAAATACAATTAAAATGAATAAAAAATAGAAATATACAGAACCTCAACTTAAATTGGAAGGGATGGGGGGGGGGGGGCAAGGGGGCAAGGAAAATACAAACAACACGGAGTACATTTCAGTTACAAACACAAATGAAAGCACTAAAATGCTGAACCCTCGCGTTATGCATGCATATTGCATATACATTTGATCCGACAACACGTGATTTGTGATTTGGTATTTGTGATTTGGTATTTGTGATTTGACAATACGTACACAGCTTTTTCACACCAGCAGACGTTAGTCTGCACAACTAACCAGCATACACACACATACACTTACAGTGAAACACAGAATACACTATAAATTCTTCTTGAAGTAATTACACTTAACCAACTAAACTAAAAACTTACAAGCATGTACATGTAGTATAGTTTTGTAGAGCAGACCACCAAGTTTCATTAGCAGCATTTTCACACTAACAAACTTACAATCACTTCAAAATATACTCCAGCAGAAGATGAACAGCTAGTCCTAGGAATTCTTTGGCTATGACAGGGCCAGGTAGATGCCATCCAAACACAATCAACCCAATAGCATTGTAAATAGCAGTGACTGCCGATTTTTTTTTCCCAGCAATGCAAAATACGCTCAAGGGGTACGGTCTAAAAAATGGCGACCAGCAATACTATCGATCAATATATACTCAAAGATCTTCGTCTTAACCTTGAGTATGTTTCAATAATCCTTTGAATCGTGGAATCATCGACATCAAGTACCTTCAATGGAATGTCATTGAAGTTCTACCATCAAGCATCCATAGAGATTATGTGGTAACACATAGACTGACTACTTATAACCTTCCGCCCACGCTCGGTTAATATCTCTCTATGTGTATGCGTATTTCTAAATATGATATCTTAAGGTTACGGGCTACTCGTAATAAATTAATTTTAATAAATTAATTCCACTACACTAAATATGGCGTCAATATAGTTGTTCGAGTTGAGATTTTTGACGTCAAGTAACTGAATGTGTGGGACTTCTCAACACCAGATAACATATTATAAACTTGGAGAATCGTACAACTTAGGGACAGACTGGAAATTCGAGATTCCTTGTACAAAAAGAAGCAAGATATGACCGTGTTTCCGCGCACAGCCCAATGCTACAAGTCTGAAATTCAAGCTTACGGAACGTGTTTATGCCCAAACGATAAGTTTTGAAAGGTTATTTTTTCACTCTGTCCCTCTGCTGTATAACTTGGATAAAGCTTGGAAGGCTTAAAACCAGAAAAACAACAGCTCTTCGGTGAAACTTGACGTTAATCGTCGTGTAAAGTCAAAAAATCATGAAAAGCTGTGCAATATGCTTGGGTTTTCTTATAAAACAATTAGACAACAAATAGTTACTTTCTTTATATTGGTTTGAATAAAAAATTATGATTCACAATAGTAAAATGGGAGTGTTTTTAGGCAACACTATTGTACTTAAGATTAAATTTTTTTGTTGGCGGTAAAACGGGGAGCCCGTAACCTTAAATCAAGAGTACATAATATTATAACATAAGAGAGTGTCGAACTTACGATATAACTGTACAATAACTCTTCGTAAAGTCACATGACCGGATGCGATGACGCGACAATTAAATAACCAATATTATTTCGCGTACTAACTAATACCACCGTTATTACGCGATTAAACGCGCTCGATAGCCATGGTGAACTGTAATGAAACGCAAACAGTACAGTACACTCAATATCCTATGCTCAACTACACTGCAGACTGCACTTGAGCTGAAACTCTCTTCTCACTGAGCTAAGATCTGTAAAGCTGTGATAAAACAACAACAACAACAAAAAAAAATCCAGTTTGACTTGTAGTCCACTGATGAAGCAGATGGAGACTTTATCATCAACAGGTAATGATCATAGTCAAAAATTAATGAGTATTAGTCTAGTAGAATATACTGAGTGCACTATGATACTCTGGCCTTTGCTATAATGATGCTGTATTTATAAAGTTACCCATACCTGTCATACATGTCAACTAACCCTTGTGTGTAGCTGCCAATGCATTCCAGAGGTCTAGTGATGTGGCCTGCTGCTGTGGCCAGCCTGAGCTACATAACAGACCAATACTTGAGGAGCTCCAGAGGAAAGGAGTTGAGCTATTCTCTCGTGACTTGTGCTTTCAACCGTACATTCATGACAAAAGGAAGTACCTAATAGTCTTAAAAAATTGCCCTCCTGCTGGACTCACTTCAGTTGGTCGACTCATGGTTTCGGATATTGGTGAATACCAATTCCAGGTACTTTTGAAAACTATTGAACAAGGCCGTATCAGTGAAATCAAGGATTTCTTGGACCTCTGCATGAAACTATCTCCGAGCATTGGTGGATTGCCCTGGTCTGAATATGAAGACATATCATGAACAGTATTTGAATGTCACACATAAGGAATCAAAAAGCGTTAAGGTATATTATGAGCCGTTTGAAAGAGTGGAGGCACCAACATGCGAAAGATGGCATAGGCTGGCTCATAACAGCAGCCTAATAGAACGAGATCAGGCAAACGTGATGTGTAAAAGCTGTAAAAGGATGTGTGGCTACCTCAATCAGCTCGTACGTCAAGCACTGTCACCCCAGTACAAAGAGCTTCCCGACAAGACCCCTCTTCGCATTCTCCAAATAGTAAAAAAAGACGTCAACAGAATGCCCTACAGGATCGTATGATAACCCATTAACGTCTGCAAAAATATGAACATGCTGAAGTTACACTGGATGATAAGCAAAGTGATGAAATGGAGAAAGTAGTGAATCAAATCAATGTCTGTGCACGGGATACTTTGGATGATTTACTTACAGAAGCTAATAAGAATATGAAAGGAGATGCGTTTCGAGAAATCTGGCAGATTGAGTCCTCAATGCGAACAAGGATCAAGGAAAAAATGGTATAAGCAGGCCACATACAGTCATTCATGCATGCATAATGCTATACAATACTGTTGAATTAAAACTATTATAATAATTATGCATTAAATTATAGTCACTGGAAAAAATGGAATCTAATCACTATTCGAATTGGTAGGCAGTATATGGTATAACATGCAAATTTTATTAATGTTCATGATCACTCTTGCAGCATTAGCTGTATTTGTACGCAGTCCTGCAGCATATGAAGCACTGAAAAGTTTCAGTGTTTTACAGCTACCTTGTAGAGCAACGTTACAAGCATATACTGGGGCATTTATCGATGAGCCGGGTAATGTATATTTATTAGTGGCATTTCCAGTGATCATCATGTGCACAATATAATCATTAATTTATTATATACTATATAGGTGAATGCGAAAAGAGAATTGCTGAAGCTTCTACTAAATATGCCTGCCTAAGAGAAGAAATGAAAAAGAGGGGAAATGTTGTCATTCCTGAAGGAGATGGTGTTTTAATATTCGATGAAGTTAAAGTGATTGGTCGCCTTATTTGGAATTCTCGTAGTCAGAAAATGATTGGAATTGCTATGACATATGAAGAAATGTCAAGTCTGCATGATGTCTATCAAGCTTTGTTACCAAATGAACTGTCAAAAAGTACAACATACATGTTACAGTTCTTAGGGCGTGATCTCACATCTTCTTTTGATGTTGTGGGTCCATATTACAGCAGCAATGGGTCATTTGACAGCAAATTCATTATAGCGACGGTATACGAGACAATCAAATCGTTTCATCTTTTTGGCTTTCACACTAGTCTACTTGTATGCGATGGTGCCAGTTGCAACCTATCTGCCATTAAGTCTACAATGGGTGTTTCTGGTATTTTTGGCCGACTTAATGTGGCACTAACAGGTCGTGATGTTGAGCTAGATGAAATAGATCCTTCATTTATTAACCCGTTTGATCCTTCTAAAAGAATATATTGGTTGATTTGCCCAAGTCATCAGGTAAGCCGTAACTATAATCATTACTAAGCTATATTATATAATAATTATCATATAATTAATTATATAACATGGTTAATGCCTTGTATTCCTCTCGATTTGGTGGATCCAAAAATTTTCAAAAGAAAGGTGTGTCCTTTGGCTGGGAGGCCATTGTAGATCTCTATATGAGAGAATGCGACAGGAGGAAAAAGGGTATCGCTAGAAGTGTTCCACAATTAAGAGAAGTGCATGTAATCCGAGATGCATGGACTAAATTGAATGTGCACCCAGCAAAAATTATGCAGGTATATATTTATATGATTGCATGCAGCATGCATATTAAAATGAATTTATACATGTGCACCACTTAATATACAGCAAGAAGAAGTACTGACAGAGCCAAATGCATATGTATCTAGGGAACCCACTCCTGATGATTCACCTAAAGTATTGTCTACATTAGAATACCTTACAGCATGTAATAAAATCTTTGAGTGTGGATTGTTGAGTCATGCAAAGGTGTGCTCTTCTGACATGACTGTAGTTGGCAGTATACGCATGGGATATGCAAGAGTGGTATCATTCTCTGCTTGATGAAGGTATGTCCATCTGATGAAATCATGCTGCGTGCCAAATCATATTGCATGCAATTTTCATTATAGATCCACTGTTAAACCTTGGTGATAGTAAACAGAAGAAATTTCTATCATGGCAAAGTATGATACATGCATGCATGCATACAGCCGTCAGCACTGATGCATATTTTGAAATAACTATTACATTATTTTTATGCATGCACATGTAGCATGGGACCTTCTTAGGATCGATGTCTATGGATTCGAAAAATTCTGTCATTACTTTTTGAATCAGCATCCTAGGCATTTCATATCTCCTCTTCGTGTTTCTGGTAGTGCTGTTGAATCACTTTTCAGTCAGTATAAGTATGCTGCTGGAGGGAAACTGGATGCCAGTAACTATGCCACAGCAAGAGCTTCATGCCTAATTCGCTCTGCTGTTTCTAGTCATCATAGTGGGAAGGGATATAGAGATACTCTCTTGAATAACATGACCCCATGTCTAGAAAAGAAAAAGTATGACAGAAAATGTGTTGCTCATGATGAGTGAATTAATATATCTCCTTAATGGATTGTTTCCGATTATAAATCTTTATATGATAATAAAAGCAATGTAAAAAAAAATAATGTTTATAGACCTACAGTATATGTATAATAGCTTAGTTCACATTAGCAAAGTCTTTAAGTTAACATGATCATGAAGACGTAAGTTCAATCCCTTAAGGGTTGCTGACCCCATTTTTGATGCTTGGATCTGCTTGAATGAGTCGAGAAATTCGGCCAACCTTGTATTACATAGTTTACGTACTAATTCATGATATACATTGTTCGTTGACACTTGCATATGCTCAATACTGTCAAATCGCTTAAGTAATGCTTCTTTATACATATATTTCAGCTTTTGATCATCCAGTATTGCTTTATGCACAACTTCAGTCAAATGTTTACCATACTTTTTCATGCCATCTGGGTTGGCAAATAGACATACTGCTTTATCCACTGCCCTAATGAAAGGAATAAACTCAGGATGAGGAAAGTACATGTATCCACGGTCTCTGTATTGTAATGAGGCTGGAACTGCTGTTTTGTCTACACACTGTATTGCTTTTACAACACTAATCTCTTCACTAATCATCCCTCTCCTTTCAAAAGGGCTAGTATGCATGGCTTTATATCGTGCATGCAACATGGAGGCAATAGCTGCTCCTCCAAACCGATACAAAGCATCCTCAACATCTATCTCTGATGCAGATCTAGATCCGCCACTAGCACTGCTAGCCTTGGGTGATGTCTTCACTGACGTGGCAGAATCTGTCACCTCGTCCTGCTCAGCAGCCATAGGCATGGTTGGAGTAGCCTGAATTACTTGCAAATTAAGGTAGTTGTAAACAGCAATATAAGGACAGCAGTTGTATGATCAGTACTAATACTGTGAACCTTTTTGTACTCAATTACAAATGTCACCCATTCGGCAGTTGGCACCCTATCACTTTGATGCATGATTGGTGCCACAAATGTCCGCATGATGGTGCCGGCAGTGGTTGGGCAGCAAGGAGCAAGATCTGATGGAGTATGGATTGGTGGCAGTCCGGAATTTGTGCTAGCATTGATTATGATTGAGCGGGATGAAGCAGCATAGCAAGCAGGTGGTTGCAGGATAGCTTCTGGTAACGTTGCTGACGGCGGCGGCGGCGGCAGCCGCACTGGGGCAGTGGGACAAGTCCTGCACTAGATATTAGTTGGTTACATTTTCTAAACCACTCCAATTAAAAATGTATAAATTTATCTTTTCCTGTTTGACACTCAATATATGTGTTAATGTATACCTTTTGTAGATACACACACATGTCGCTAAACATATCCATAGTCTTAACTGCATTCCAAAACTGCAGCCTGATAGAAAGTGGCGTATATGTAGTTCTGAATCAACACTTTCCAATACTGCTACAAGTAGGTCATGCTTTGGAACACTGCTTAGATCTCCTTTTTTGTTTTCTTTGGCAATGCAGTCCGTGGTGTCACTTTGCGACGTTTTTTCAGCGGTTCAGGTGGGGCTACTACCACTGAGTGCTTAGAATTGTCTTTATCTTGATAGTTTTCATCTTTTTTTTCACCTATATGCTCTGCCATGGCTCGAAGATATGAGTTTAGTGAGTTAGTGTGTTTCAACTCAGGTAAGTACTACTAAGAATATCATCAGCTTCGCGTTTTCTTACAGTTCACCATGGCTATCGAGCGCGTTTAATCGCGTAATAACGGTGGCATTAGTTAATACGCGAATCAATTTAATTGGTTATTTATTGTCGCGTCATCGCATCCGGTCATGTGACTTTACGAAGAGTTATTGTACAGTTACATCGTAAGTTGGACACTCTCTTATGTTATAATATTATGTACTCTTGCTTAAATGTAAATGTATGTAATAAAGATTGGCAAGTCAGTGTAAGAAAGGTGTGGCTTCATGAGCCACACATCAACTACCATGATTTCGCTTTGACTACCGACTGACTGCAGCCATACAACTATCCTGAACATTACTTCTAAGACGTTGATGATTCAGCAATTCATCATTAAAACATTAGTCTAGCTATCTATCTACATACAATGGGCGGTGGTACATGGTTTAGTTTAGGTTTATAAAAAAAAATTTTAAAAATTAATAATAATAACTATTAGACTAAGTTAATAAACCAACATCATGGCGTCGTCGGTATGGATGAGAGAAACACTCAACAGAATAGTGAGATGCAGATGGCAGAGCTATACCTACTGATATTCTGGATAGCTGTAGTTTGTCAATAGAATTAGTATTTCGAGAACTAATAGCTAAAGAGAGAGCACAGTAAATTTACTGGAAGCATATCATTGCTTGAGAGGAGCATTGACTTTAATTGATCACTTGAGAAGCACGAAAGACTGCATAGCAGAGTATGAACGTAGTGTAGATCGGCACCCTGTTATTCGTGAAGGCCTTGGTAGACCTAAGTATGACATTTCTCAAGAACAGCTACAATATCTAATGGAAAACAGGTTTACAATCCCTCAAATTGCTGATATGCTTGGTGTATCACAAAGAACCATACATAGAAGAATGCAAGAGTTTTCGTTGTTTGTCTATTATTTCGGATGATGACCTGGATCGTATTGTTCAGGAAATTCACAACCAGTTTCCAATGTGTGGAAATATTCAAATGCTCGGGCATCTCTATTCCCGTGGTGTAAGTGTCCAGCAACTACGAGTGCGCGAGTCTTTAAGACGTATAGATCCAGAAGGATGCATTATGCGTCGTCTTAAAGCTATAGACCGTGGTACCTACCAAGTACCTGCTCCTCTCTCTCTATGGCACATAGATGGAAATCACAAGCTGATAAGTTTAATTAGTAGATTCATGCCCCACCCAGACTTACGGTACTTATGAAATTCTGTCTGTATTTCTATTCGGTTGTCAATAATGCTAATACGCTCAACTTAAAACATATATGCTCCACTTAAAACATGTATCCTCCACTCAACCAATCATGTATCCACTTAATAAAATATGTATGCTCCACTCGACAAATCATGTATCCACTCGACGAATCATGTATGCTCCACTCAATCAATGATGTATCCACT
>JAYJLX010125517.1:4163-19339 GCA_036873525.1 Chalinula nematifera
ATATAACATGAGTCACATACAACATAGCCTGCCAAATGTACGTTCTCCAAGTATTTTCTATCAAACAGCTACATGCACTTCGTTTAAGTATATCTCTACTGTAAGTACTATACTCAACTCTACACATTATCTACCATCAAAATACTGAAGTAGTATGGTGCTAACTACTCGTACTTTGTGCCAACTCTTCCCTACTTAACCTTTTTTATGGGGAAAATAAGCTACCATGGCTATCTGAAAGTGCGTTAGCAACTTTCCTAGTGGACTGAGCCTGTTTTTTGGGTTTTGAGAGGTCTTGACAGCTCCAAAATTACCATAAAACAAGCTTAAATGCAAAAACTCACTTCAGAAATTTAAAAAGCTCCAAAGAAACTGGTCTAAAATGTACCTTTACAACTCACAAAACGTTACCTATTACGTGATAGATTCATGCACAAAGCCCTGGAAAATGCTAGGGGAGTGGCTATACAAAATGGGAAATACACTACAGGAGTGGATGAGATCCTCTGGAGACTGCAAGCTATATAGAAGAACATGGATCAGGCAAGTAACTTCTTGACAGCAACAGTGGATTTAAAAGGCATTTGTGTTGATTTGATGAGAATTCAACTAAGGGTGGAATTAACTTGTTGGATTTACCTTGAGCTTAAAAAAATGACTAAAACAGATTAGAATTAGTGCTAAGAGACAACAAAAACAAACTGAAGTGCATATTATTTCTCTTAGAATGCGCAATATTTTTTATTACATGCTTCTTGTACCTTACACTGTGAAAAAAAACTGGTGACAGGTGCGGCGAAGGTGAAATCACTTCCGTTTTGGTGGTGAATTTTTGCAAAAATTGGTGAAATCACCAAATGGAAGTGATTTTCACCTTCGCCACACCTGCATGTCACCAGTTTTGTTTTTTACAGTGTAACTCTTTAGTGACCGAATTAATCTTAGGCCTAAACAGTCTTGTTGACTCCGCACTTGCAGAACGTCAGTGCAAACTCGTACTGTGACACCGAACGTAAGCACGTCTAGTACTTTCACTCAGTGACAGAAATTTTGAACTGCCGTTGTTGCCAAGAAAATGGGGTCACAACAAGCTTGGTATAACCATCAATTTAACAGTACCCTCCGCCATTTTCCAGCCCCAGCCCCACCCCCATACCAGCCACACCCGACATGCCACTTGATGATTCCAAAACTTACTCAGGCAGTCTGTAGGCGCTCGGATTGCGTCTTAGACCACCCCTCAAACTCAAAAATTCCCAAAAGTGGTGAGGGGCTGCACCCCTTCGAACCCTACCT
The DNA here is from genome assembly GCA_036873525.1 of Chalinula nematifera. Lineage (NCBI taxonomy): Eukaryota > Metazoa > Porifera > Demospongiae > Haplosclerida > Chalinidae > Chalinula > Chalinula nematifera. The sequence continues at coordinate 5,460 of JAYJLX010125517.1, forward strand.
ACCAACCCCCCCCCCCCCCTCCCATATGCACAGTTTTATGGGGGGCGGCAGCATGGAAAGCGGTCACTTTTTAAAGAAATTTTCACTTTTTTGCAAACACAAAAAGCAGCTTCAAACAAGCTTTATCTGCTTGGATATATGGACATAAACGTTGTGGGCGGAGTTTATGACGCATATAAGCGTCTACATGTATGGTTGTTGAAGGGTTAAAAAGGGGAAAAAGAGAAAAATAAATGGTATGCAAATACCATCATGCATACCTGTGCAATTAAATCCATCATCCTTTAATGTATATCCATTATTACAAAAGCAATTGAAACCACCAGGAGTATTAGTACAATTCTGCTCACACCCTCCATTATTTGAGGAACATTCATTAATATCTGAAACATCAAAAATAGTTATACAATGGTAGTAATCGACTTTACAGTACCACTGACCAATACAATGTGTTTGGTTGTGTAATTCATATCCATCATTACAACCACACTCATAGCTCCCTTCAGTGTTGGTACACAGACTCTTCACTTCACAATGGTTCAAGTCATCATTGTCTGAGCATTCATTAATGTCTAAATTAATAATGAAAATAAAAATAAAGGAAATGAAAATGAAACTAGAGTATATATACACAACATACCAACACAATTTTGATTAGTATTGTTCAGTTGATATCCTGTTGGACATTTAGAGCAGTTGTAGGAGCCGATTGTGTTAGTACAAAATTCATCATTATTACACGCTGTTTTAACTGTACACTCATCAATATCTGTTAAAACAATAAGGAGATGAATTAACAAAAAAGCTATTTATATTAAATTTATCAACTATACATTACAGTTACAATAGGTAGAGTGTATCAACTTATCAAGCATCCATGGAATATATCCTACCACAGCTACTATAATAAGTTTTATAATAATTACAATTATAATATAACTTCCTACTGCAATTTTTGAAGTTTAGGTCTACCTAGTCTAAATGTATATAATCATTTCAGTAAATGACTTTTCCAAGTGTATATAACTGTTTCCTGCCATGATTATTTCCAAATATACAACTTATTAGTTTGTAGGCCCTTAAGGTTCTAATCTTTTCACAACTTTTTGCAACTATTATACATATAATACTTCCCATACACTTAGGTAGGCACATAGATAATAGAGTATAGGGATTGGAAACTCTCTTGACCGGAAGTTGTCACTTCTTTTGCGGGCGTTCATTGTTTATGTATGTAGCAAAAAAGTGCTTCCTAGCTGTTCTTATACACGTAGCAGATACGAAAAGCGCGGTACAGAAGTGACAACTTCAATTTCCTATTCAAATGCATGAGACAACTGTCCCGTGCAAAGAGCTTCCAATCCCTATTGTAGTACTCTATGGGTAGGCACCAAAACATTCGTAAACAGTATGCAAAGGATAAAAACAGGCTATACTGCGACATTATACATTATATCCATTTACATGTTGCTTGAGCAGAGTAAACTGCACAGAAAAAGGCTATAGATCGAACAAATGCAACACAGGCACTCATACTTCGGCCAAGTAGCCATTGATTTTGTCCCTACAAAATGGCAAACTGCAGTGAATGGTTGTGCCTGGCATGATTGAAAAGGCAATTAATTTTCAAGTTAAATTAACACTGTTTATATATTTGAATGCTATTATTCTATAAAAAAAAGTGGATTTAAGATGTGGTAAATTGATTGAAGGATGGCAAATTTCACTGAGAGGCGGTTATAGCTTACAAAAAACCAATCACCATGGGCAAAAGCCTGGCCGTGAAGAAAAAAGTTCGGCCCCACCCACTTATTACAATTACAATGAAGGTGCCTGTATGCATGGGTTACAAAACAGATTATTCTTCCAGGATCACTCCCCTTTCATAGTGCAGGCTTCAATACATAAGCATTGCTTAATACTCATGTGTGCTTGTCGATTGTGGTCTGTTGCGCTTTATACATTGCTGGTCATTCAAGTCAAAGTGTTATGCCCATGTTAAGACTAAATCTCATCAACTTGAGCTAATCTGTAAATCCAACAGGAGTATAAACATGACACTATGGCAGTTCCAACTTTAAATTAAATGGTGAAGGCACTGTTCAACCTCAAGTACATTTATAATAGCAGGTGCGGCAATGAAATCTGATCTATACCTATAAGCTTTGTTGTGAACTCTGCTGACTGTGGCTTTCCTCAAAGGTCTTCTTCAATCCATTTGGTCATGTGTCCACTACTGCGATACCAGCAGTCTCCAGACTTATTGCTAGTAACTTCTATACTTACACGTACAGGCATTACAAATCTTAATCCCACTGGTATTTGTGAGATTTCTACTGGACCTGCCGGATTGCCATACTTGCATGTTTCAACAGTTCACTGGCTCTATAGTGTCTCTCTACCAACAGCTAGCTAGTAGCTACAACCTGGGTATCTGTAAGTATACTACCTTCCATGAAGGTCTGGTAGTCGGCCATATGAAACTATCAAACAGACCACATGCAGGTACATGTATCCTTTCCAATATAGATTTGGGTGTCAAATTAATATGAGGAATCTTCTTGATATTCACCGTTTAGTGGCCGCATTAAATGTTTGGTCTGCAAACACTTGCTGAGTAGTCACTTGTGTAATGTCGGTATTGGCCACTTAGTGACACTAAGGCAACAAGTGTCCTTGTAGCTGTGAAGAGTGCTTTCAATTAGAGACAGAAATTGTGTATTTTTGTTGATAAAACGATCACAAATGTAACCAACAACTTTACACCTGTTTTTGCCATTTGATGACCCTGCCCCTGCACCAACCACACCTGATTTTCTGCTTGATGTTTATAAACTGTATATACCCATATATCCTGTAGGTGCTCAGGATGGATCTCGAAAGTGGCAAGGGATTGTGTTTCTTCAAACCCTGCCTCAGGGGGAGGATCAGCCCTCCTTCCCCCCTTAGAAACCCTTTGTATTCATGATTCACAAAAAGAATAGGGAGGCACCATCACTTATACTTACCTGTGCAATTGAATCCATCATCCTTTAATGTATATCCATTATTACAGGAACAATTGAAACCACCAGGAGTATTAGTACAATTATGTTCACACTCTCCATTGTTCAAAACACATTCATTAATATCTAAAGCATAAGAAATAGTTCCACAATGATAGTAATCCACCCTTATGCAGTACTACTAACCAACACAATGTGTTCGGTTGTGTAATTCATATCCATCATTACAACCACACTCATAGCTCCCTTCAGTGTTGTTACACTGACTCTTCACTTCACAATGGTTCAAGTCATTGTCTGAACATTCATTGATATCTAATATGGGGAAAACAAGATTAGGAAATGAAGGAAAACTTGATATACTATTGATTTATCTTATATTGCATAAATGTGGTACGTATATCAATACCTTTTGGAATTAATACACAGTATACAGAATGGCATAGTCAATGTTAATGCCTTTCTGGCTCCCTACATGCAATATTGATTTTAAATAATAATTATACTGAGCATGTGCATTTGCATCGTATGCAGTCATTGGTCGACCCCAATTTTCAAAAGAGGAACAGTCTAGGAGAGCTTTTTGCTCCAGCCTCCAGTGTAGCCCAGATAATCCTCAATAGAACCTTCCTAGACAAAACTTCCTTCAGGACAACTAAACAGTACCATTTTAAACTCCAAGAAAGGAAAAACAATTTTAACAGCTGCCCTTCTCGTATTAAGGGTCATTGAATTGAGTATGGCTGTTCTTCCTATTATCCAACTATAGCATTGTCTAAGAGCTCATCAAGTAATCTGATCCAATGAGAAGTAACTGAGCTGTCACCATGGATGATATGAATTTAGAGCTGCCCTTCTCTTAAAGAGCCAAGGATGGCAAGATTATTGTCGAGACAATTTTGTGACATTTTATCCATGTGTTAATATTCTGCTAATGAAACACGCGTGTTTCCATAAATAACTCATGTACCAAAAATGCAACATTGGGTATTTTTTTGACCAGTGTGGGGTTACTCAAGCTTGGCCCAAAATTAATTCAACCAATGTTTCGCTTTTACAAACATTTGATGCATTTTTCATTCTCTCACACCTAAGCAAACTACACTTTTTGTATAGAGCGAAACGAGCATTGCTTTTCACTATTTTTTGCTTGTGAGGCATAATCTGCATGGCTCTTATAAAATATAAATGACTTGAAGTTAAGATTGACATTACACTAACAAGATAACAGTAAAAGTACAAAAAAATGTATGATTGCATATTGTAAATAAAGCTTCTACTTCTCTCCCCATAGCAAAGTGCAAGATAAAAATATAGACTACTACAAAATACGTATCAAAGCAGTGTGGGGCTCTCTTGGCTTGCCCTAATAAATTGGTAATGGTTCATAATGCATGTATACAACATACCAACACATGTTTGATTACTACTGTTCAGTTTATATCCAGTTTCACATTTAGAGCAGTTGTAGGAGCCAATCGTGTTAATACACATCTCATCAATTCCACAGGGTGTAGCACCTGACTTACACTCATCAATATCTGTCAATGGTTTATGGATAGATTAGCATAATGTTGGCTGTGGCAAAATAAGTGTAACATGTGAAATTAAGCATTTCCCACTCTACAAAGATATTTATAGTACATTGTATAGTAACACACATTTACACTGAACTAACACATTGCAGATTAATGACAAATAAGCAGTTAAAAAAAACAGTAAATTTCATGAATGAATTACTGGAAATATTTACCAGTGCAATTCGATCCATCATCCTTTAATGTATATCCACTATTACAGGAGCAATTGAAACTACCAGGAGTATTAGTACAGTTATGCTCACACCCTCCATTATCTGAGGCACATTCGTTAATATCTAAAACAACAGAAACAATTATACAATGATAGTAATCCACTCTCACATGTACAGTACCACTGACCATCACAATGTGTTTGGTTGTGTAACTCATATCCATCATTACAACCACATGCATAGCTCCCTTCAGTGTTGTTACACAGACTTTTCACTTCACAATGGTTAAGGTCATCATCTGAACATTCGTTAATGTCTAAATAGATCCAAATAAACAAAATAAGGACATCATTTGAAAACTTGCAAAAATTTCAGTCGTAAGGGTGCATGACTTACCATCGCATTGATTAGTAATATTCAATTGGTATCCATCTCCACATCTGGTGCAGTTATAGGAACCGATTGTGTTAGTACACATTTCATCACCTGCACAGGCTGTATTATTTGACTTACATTCATCAACATCTGTATACGAAAATCAACTATATAATGCTGAACAAACCATTCGTGTATGCCAATTAAACAAGTAGCATAACAATTACTTAGAACGGATTTGAAGAGCTCATAGAGATAAATTGATATTGTGTGATACTTTGAGGCTTTGTTAGGCATCACCTCAATAAATTAACTTTTAATACTTTAAAAAAACTTACTGGAAAAAAAAGGTTCCATAAAAAATTCTTCTTTGAAAACAATTTGTACACATTACACAGAACTTAAAAAAGTCAAGAAATAACCTAGCTGAGTTGCTTTTAAGCAGCAAGATAAATAATATTGGCTATACTATTCTAGTGTAAATGCTACAAGATTAAAGCAACTTATACACAATTAAAAAGTAAGTAATAGGTATCATCTACCATAATCCCTTACACCAACCCACTTGTTTCCTCTTATTTCTTTTGAAGAAACATTTCCATAATTATATTTATTAAGATTATAGTTAAATGCACTATGAATATATCATACAACGCCAGAGTAAGGAAATATCATACACATATATACCTGTGCAATTAAATCCATCATCCTTCAATGTATATCCATTATTACAGGAGCAATTAAAACCACCAGGAGTATTAGTACAGTTATGCTCACACCCTCCATTATCTGAGGCACATTCGTTAATATCTAAAACATCAGAAACAATTATACAGTGATAGTAATCCACTCTCTCATGTACAGTACAACTGACCATCACAATGTGTTTGGTTGTGCAATTGATATCCATCATTACAATCACACACATAACTCCCTTCAGTATTGTTACACTGACTCTCTACTTCACAATGGTTCAAATCACTGTCTGAGCATTCATCAATGTCTATATTTGGAAAAATATTATATACGTAGTAAATTATGGAAGTAAAAGTAATAAAATAGTTTGCTTTCTTTGCGTGCAACAAAGAAGTCAATTGTTTTATAAGTTTTCAACTTCAAAAGTGTGGTACAAAGAAAACATGCTAAATGGCAACTCCCAATGCATGGTCAGATTAAATTTGAGCACGTATTAAAATGTTTTTAACTGCAAGCAAAAGAAATAAACTAAGTCATTCCATAATAAAATTTCTGATTTTATTTATATTAGCTATATATAGTACATGTAGTATACATGTACCTACTGGAATATTTAACTCCAAGCAGTTTTATAGAAAATAAACAATTTTTAATAATTGCACTGCATTGCGATACGTACATACATTGTTTTGAGGAGTAAACATTTTATTTTCAAGAATAAAATCCCCTTTCGCCATAACATACACTGTACGTCAACATACATTTACATGTATGTGTTTTGTAAATTTAGCTTTAAGCTGACTCCAAAAAAATGATTCTCATTCTTAACTTAAAACACGTCAGGGTTCAATTTAAAAGCTGCTGTTTGGGGGAGGGGGGGAGAGGGAAGTACTCCAACTGATACTACATGTACATGTAATTGATTTTAACTAATAACAAATTTGTAATGCGCAGTTTTTCTTTTTTCAACATGGAGTTTAGGGTAGAACCTCTCCCCCTAGTACCTCTGCATGCTTTAAATTTCAATAGCTGATAATATGTCACTAATTAAGCATATTAAAAATTAAAATTTACGGCAATAATCTAACCCGTGCAATTTAGTCCACTGTTTGTTAACCCATATCCATCTCTACAGGAACAATTGAAACTGCCAGGAGTGTTTGTACAATTATGCTCACACCCTCCATTATTAAAGTCACATTCATTAAAATCTGAAATATCAAAAATAGTTATACAATGATAGTAATCCACTCCCTCATACACAGTACCACATACCAGCACAATGTGTTTGGTTGTGTAATTCATATCCATCATTACAACCACACTCATAACTCCCTATAGTGTTGTTACACAGATTTTTTACTTGACAATAGTTTAAGTCATCATCTGAACATTCATCAATGTCTATTCGTAGAAATATAAAAGAATGTAGTTCTTTGGTGAAAGTAAAAGTATTAACATAATTTACTTAATAATTTTTGTGGAAAAAGAAAGTCATGCAACTGATTTATAAGTTTTCAATCTAACAAGAACTTTATACTTATTGTGATTATGAAAAAATCAAAAGAAAAAAAAACATGCTAAAAAGAAATTCCCACTGATTAAATTAAATTAGACTAAAAATTAAAATGTTCTTAACCACAGAGAAAGGAAGCAAACTACAGTAACTTTGTTAACAAAATTGCTGATTTTTAATAATCATTAATAATAATATAATTATCTACTGAAATACTTGACTCAACTATAACATTATGCTTACTGTATGTCTTATAAGTCAAGTTATAAGCTGCATGGTTTCAATAATGATTTTCATCATTACTAATTTAACCCACATCACGGTTCTATCTAAAAAACACCTTTATATCTAACACTCACATTAAAAGGATGAACTAAAATTTCAACATACTAGTAATGTCAATTTTGAGTACAAAGTTTTAGTTAAATTTTTTTTGGGGAGGGGGGGGGGATGTGGAGGCTGGAAAAGAACCTCCCCACCCAGTAACCTACATGCTTTAACTTTTAGTAGCTAATAAAATGGCATAAAATTAAAATAATACATGTATGCATGATTTCCCAATTTACAGTAAAAATCTAACCCGTGCAATTTAGTCCACTGTTTGTTAACCCATATCCATCTCTACAGGAACAATTGAAACTACCAGGAGTGTTTGTGCAATTATGCTCACACCCTCCATTATTAGAGTCACATTCATTAAAATCTGAATTATCAAAAACAGATAGCAATCAATGCACTCTCATGCACAGAGTACCACATACCAGCACAATGTGTTTGGTTGTGTAATACATATCCATCATTACAACCACACTTATAGCTTCCTTCAGTGTTGTTACACCGACTCTTCACTTCACAATGATTTAACTTACTGTCCTGACATTCATTAATGTCTGGAATAAATGAGCATAACTGATACAGTTTCAATAAATGTCATATAGGATATACCATCACACTGATTAGTACTGTTTAGTTGGTATCCTGCCTCACACTCAGAGCAGGTGTAGGAGCCAATTGTATTAATGCAATACTCATCATCTTTACAATTTGCTTCCTTTAATGCACACTCATCAATATCTGTTAGTAGATATAAAGGGATACATGTACATCTGTGTAATTTCTAATTTTAGACACTGGGGACTTGTTATAATTATGAACACCATTATACATACATGTAAAATATAATTAGATAGCTGGCTATCACCGAAGTTTTATTTTTTTTTCTAATTACAACACTAATTGATATACGTATCACACCTGTGCAAATCAATCCATTGTCTGCTACTGTAAATCCATTTTTACAGGAGCATTTGAAACTACCAGGAGTATTTGTACATTCATACTCACACCCTCCATTATTTGAGGCGCATTCATCGATATCTGAAACATCATTAGAAATATAAACTATAATAATTAATTTTTATGTATCGTATACCATGAACTCACCACTACAGAATCTTTGGTCATATAATAAATATCCATCATTACAACCACACTCATAGCTCCCTTCAGTGTTGTTACACTGACTCTTCACTTGACAAAAATTCAATTTATTGTCTGAACATTCATCAATATCTGAAATACAATTCAATAAAGTGAGACTCCAGTATGCATGCAAGTATGGATATAAACAAATAAGGATGCAAGGGATGAATTAAATCATATAAATGTTTCTTAGTAAATTCAACATTCAAATGCTTAAGTGCCTTTTCTATCATAAAGAAGTTTCAGTAGTTGTTATAACTTCAATTAATTAGTGCAAAAATGTATTTTTTTTAATTAAGAACAAATACAGTATAATAAAGTATTGTAATAAAGTATTGTTGTTATTGTAAATATGTGGTAATTGTTAATAAAGTTGGCTTTCCCTCCTTAAACGTTAATTGCTTATAAATAATGCAAAGCACTTCTAATAGTTTGCACATAATTATATGTTTACTGACTCAAGAAACTGCAAAATATGTCGTTAAAAACCAAGAAAGTTTCTATTTTTCATAAAACGTGTCCACATTTTGAAGAAATTTAATGAAAAGAAAAAAAGCTTTCCTATGCTGAAGCAGAATGTAGCATTAAAAACTCAAATCTTTAAGTATTCGCTTTGACCAGGACAACACTAAAGCATGGAGCAGTATATACATGTAGTTAGTAGCCAAGCAATTGTTAGTGGGAGGCCTAAAACGTTAGCAAAATTATTATTAAAATTATTACAACAACAATCCCAAAAAATGTTGACTGAGAGTTAACCTTGAAGATTTCGTTGATAAACCAAGCTGTCTTGTTTTTTTTTTCTTTAATAATACATATACCTTTTTACAACTCCATTAAAACTGCTCTATTACACGCTGGTACATATGGAATAGAATTATAGGCAATTTCAATAGGGAAACTTCATTATGATTCTGCATAAGTGGAGTATACTATGTACCTGTACAGTTTAATCCGTCATCCATCAACTTGAAACCATCATTTTCACAGGAGCATGTGAAACTACCAGCAGTGTTCACGCATTTATCTTCACACCCTCCATTATTTGACTCGCATTCATTTATATCTAAACCATTGATAAGATCAGAGCAATAGTGATCAAACATGCAAACACCCTCCCTCCCACTCACCAAGACAGTGTATTTCGTTGTGTAATTCATATCCATCATTACAACCACACTCGTAGCTCCCTTCAGTGTTGATACACCGATTCTTTACTTGACAACGGTTTAAATCATCAAATGGGCATTCATTGATGTCTAAAATACATAAAACAAAAACAACTTGCAAACCCCCTCCCCCCCCCCCCCCCCACCAAAAAAATAAATGCACTTAAGGTGCAGATCCCTCGCCGTGCCATGCAGTTATAAATCAGAAAAAGAAAAAGAAGACTGGAAAAAAAAAAAGAAAAGAAAAAAAAAGTATTCCATCAGAAAAAGAAAAGGAGCGAGCGGGTCTCGAACCCAGCACCCCATGAGTAGAATGTTAACATTTATAATTTTAATTTGCTAACTAACTAACTAACACGCCGACTACCGTATCCCTCCCAACTACGTGGCTCAGGATAAAAACCATACTCTGATACTATTATCATTCCTATTACATACATGTATTATCAAAAATAGTATACTCCAATTAAAGCAGAAAGGCATTTATTTCAATAGCACAACTGAAAAAAAAGGCTTGGGCACAGGCTTTATAGGCATTTAGGAGCCATCTTTGTTAGTACTATCATAACACTTGATTTAAATATCAAAGATCTAGTGAATTTCTATCTCCCTTTCACTTGATGTGGTATTGTTGATCATAGGCATATTTAAATACAAGCAGGCATGGGCAAAGCCCTGGTTGCTTTAAAAAGTTTCAGTTAATTGACCTTGTATAAATAATTTTTACAGAGCAAATGATTATTTTTATAACATAGTCAGTCAGTCCCACCAATACAATTTTTGTTTGATTCATTTAGAACACTGGTTTTAGCCACAAAAATGTTGTTTTTGATGTACTCAGAGGCATTCAAAATTGAATTGTCACTAATTAACAATAATTTAAATTGATTTGCCCTGGTGTCCTCCCAAGGATAGAAACGCCAATGTTGTTGATAAAGCGTAGACGTTCATTGATCAGCTAGGGTGCTAATTCAAGGTAGGTAATTATTTGAAGGAGGTACATGTATTATGTATAATTTGACTCCCACCCTCCCCCCCTCCCCTCCTTCGCTCCTATTCCTATTCAAACACAGATAGCCTATATACATACATAATTATATCGCTTGGACTTTTAAACTTTACTGACAACAGAATTGACATGCAGTGATGTGCATACTGCAATAGTATAACGTGCTCAACTATATAGGTATATGTACCGGTACAATTTAGTTTGTTATTTTCCAATGTATATCCATCATTACAGGAACACATAAAACTACCAGGAGTGTTTGTACATTCATGCTCACACCCACCATTATTTGAGTCGCACTCAACAACATCTAAAATATCAAGAATTATATAGTTAAAAATTAATGATAGTAATTCTTTACAGTATACCCTCACCAACACAATACAGTTGATTGAATATTTCGTATCCATCATTACAACCACACTCGTAGCTCCCTTCAGTGTTGTTACAAAGCTCTTGGCAATAGTTCAAGGTAAAGGCTGAGCACTCATCAATATCTAAATACATTTTACAGTTTAGGAAACAAAATTAAGATTTCTAAAATTGTAGCATGGTGTGTACACATACCAACGCATTGCCTAGTATTACTGTTCAGCTGATATCCCATTTCACACTTGGAGCATACGAAGGAACCATTTGTGTTGGTACACATCTCATTATCTCCACAGACATAAGTCTCTGACTTACATTCATCAATATCTGTCAAGTACATGATTTATATACAAGTAAAAAACCTTCCATCAATTTTATTGCAAAGTCCAATATTGTTATAGCACAAAAAATTAATTTCGGTATGCAACATTGTTAATAGGTACTACAGAAAATAATATTATATAGTAGTACTGCACTTCGGGTATATTTCATGTTCTAAAATTAATGTGCTTACTTCTTTCATTGCATTTTAATTTCGAGGACAGTGCAACAATCCTCCAAACCCAGGCTCATTCCTACTATAAAACTTGCTATTGCACTATCAGATGTAGGTGTTTAACTAAAACAAACCGTAAGTACATGTAGATGTGGCAGTGATAAAATGTTTTTCCCATAGTCATTTGCCATCTTGTGCTAAAATTCTTTGAACTATAATATCTTTGCAAGCTTTAAGGTAATGGTTGTATTTAAGAATTTTTTATCTTTGCAGCTTGTACTCTACTGAGAAGTTTGTTGTTTGTGCGTTAAACTTGTTTTTGTAATCATCTTACACTACTGAATAATGATTCTGTTTGCTCTACAAAATGGCATCAAATTACGTACGTGGGAACGTACCATATTATTATTTACATAATTATAATGACAGTTCTTGAGTTTTGTTTAACACTTGATTAAAATGTCTGACAGGGTGTATGCTAGTCTTCACACAGCAATTATTTACAGGAAAACACATATCATTATCACAAACCTGTACAATTTAATCCACTATTTGTTGATGTAAATCCTTTTTCACAGGTGCAATAGAAACTACCAGGAGTGTTTTTGCATACATACTTACACCCACCATTATTGGAGTCGCATTCATCAATATCTAATACATCATCAAAAATAATGATAATAATTTCTTAATAACACTTACCATTGCAGTATCTTTTGTTGTGTAATACAAATCCATCATTACAAGCACACTCATAGCCCCCTACAGTGTTGTTACACAGGCTTGACACGTCACATTTGTTTAAGTCACCGTATTCGCATTCATTAACATCTATAGGAAAAAAAAAATTTTAAAAAATATACTTAGAGTAGCTGCGAAGCAGGTTATTATTGAGAGAAGTGTTCCTTTCAGTTTTATACCTTAATAAGCAATTAAGTGGCCACTGCTATGGGCATAGTGTAAAACCTGTGATTTATTTTGGAGGTGGAAATATTTGGTGAATTAAGCCCAAACATGTTTTTGATAGGAAAAAAAATTCTGTTCATGCTAAAGCCCTGTATCAATGTATATACATATATATATGGATTGGTGATTAAAAAAGTTACCATGCATTTTCACCAAATTTGCTATTTTTACCAAATTTGCTATTGCATATGGATTGGTCGAGTATGCATGCATACTTCATACATGTTATGTTCTTATATTATTCAAGACAGTGTAACTTATTACCCAATCATGGGCGACGCAAGGGATAGGTGAGTGAGTTCAAGCACAAAGCCATACGAAAGCCATATACATGTACATGTGTAAATAGATGTAAATAGAAGAAGTAAATGTATCTGTAGTCAATCTGTGTGTGCTAGCATAAAGTTCACTTTAGACTGTCAGTGCATGCAGAGCTGTCTTGTTGCTGGGCTTGAAAATAGCTCAGCAGTTAGCAAGTGATCTCTGTTCTACTGCTGCCCTTTCTTATCTTCATCTGTTTCCTGTACTACATGTAATTGGCGAAATGTGTTAGAGCTTGTCAGCTTGACAGGTTAAGCTTTTAAATACATTCTTGAGTTGGCTGTGTAGAAATCCCATGTATATTTTGTTTATTTGTCGACTTGTGTCTCAAAAACTAACCAGGAATATGGCCACGATGCCAATGATCAACACCTTGACCTGTGGCCATATTCCATCCTTGGTCAACTTAGTTACATGGTTCTTGGACTTAATACGAAGTATACACAAATCCTTTTGTTCTTCAAGACCTAGTAAAACTGTTTTCTTGTTGAAAAGTCATTTAAATGTTGGATTTAAGGGCTTGAGGTAGCTGCTTCCTGTTCTCCTCCAAGCTTAAGCTGAAAACTAGACCACAATTGGGAGTGGTACTTGTCATCATGATAATTTCTAATATTCATAGTGGGAAAGGTTTATAGGCAACAAAAAAGGATAGTATATTTTTAACTATCTCCACCCCCTTCCCTCCCATTCAAACAAAAAACAGCCCGTATATGCATATAT
>JAYJLX010125628.1:0-19329 GCA_036873525.1 Chalinula nematifera
TATCAACCTCGCGACTTCGTCGCTCGGTATGATAAATCCCATAGAAACCTTTACCTCGGTATATAACCTATACTTACTCATTTCTATGTTTCAAGGGGTGTGTTGATTACGTGCCACGCCCCTCAACAACCGAACTTGACAAACAATCATGGGAGCTGGCTCAAGTGTGAATAGCAGTAGAGCTTCCACTGTTAGTACCGGCAGAGGAGGACGGAGTTTGACTAGCCGTAGAGGAAACGAGATAAAAGTTACTGTATTGGATCTGGAAGCTTTGAATAGAGCTGGCTCGCGGCAGCAGGGAAGGACGGGTGGTAACACGCCAACAACTGCGAGCAGTAGGCAGCTCACGATCCCAGCTAGCAGAAGCACTACTAGAACGTCTCCATCCAGAAGAAGCAACACAAGAGGTCAGCTCCAACCATCCAGGAATCAATCCTCAGTTTTCATATTATTGAACGAAGAGGATGGGGTCGTTACACAACTACCATTACCTGGTCCCGCTACACCCGGAGGACGACTGTCACCGCAATCACGAGCGAGAGGGAGAACTGATACCGTTAGCATTCGTAGCAACAATACCTCTGACTCAAATGATTCTCCGATAGATCAAGGAAACCGCTCTGAGCAACCACCACCTCACGTGCACAGCAATGATTCACATCAGGTTCATAGAGGACCTCCTGCAGTAATTGGCTTGACTAATGACCCAGCTGATGCTAGTAGGACAGTAGTTAATCAAAGGCTCACTCCTTCCCTAGCTCCACACATTAATGAAGTAGAGGTTAAGTCACAGAAACACATTCACCTCATCGAGAGAACTTTTGGATCACTAGCAAGCGAATTCGGTGTATATTTTGAGACCCGTCAAATCTCATCATCAGCCACTTTATTCAACACAGAGCCGTCCACTGTTGTATATCGATGTGGATCACAGCCATTAGGGGTATATATAATCATCAGTGGGGAGTATTCGTGTAGTGTACCTGATACATCAGGAAGGGGGAGGGGCTCGTCAGCTACTGATGGTACTGTTACCCTTGGTGATAATGGTGGTGGTCTAGTGCTGGGATATCTCACTAATGGAGATATATTTGGTGAAGTAGCGGCCATCATGGGCATCCCTAACATATCATCTGTTAAATGCGAGGAGAGGTAATGTCAGTATAATATGTTATGTTATAGTGTTGAAATTCTCTTAATATGCTGTTTTATACATATACACAATACTATAGTGGTCAGTTGATCAGAGTTCCATATCAAATGGTCAGGGATAGTATCAGTGGAAAGGTATTACATACCAAGGCAAGGTCATGGTGTGTGAAAAGGTGTGTATATAGCATACACTATGCTATACAGTGCATATACAATACAGTATTTCCATGTACAATATATTCTAATTCTAATCCTCCATTCCTTAATACATATTCCCAGAGCCCATATATACACGTCAGGATTATTCGATACCAGTGACATGGTACGATTGATTATGGCAGCTGCTATTAAGGTTAGTGCAGTAGGGAAAGGAGAGAGCAGATAAACGTAATAAAGGGAAAGATCGTATGTACATACTTTAAAACTCCCAATATAATGCATAGTCTACCTCTTTTTTTTTTTTGTAAAATCAGTCAACTGAACAGTTTAAAGATTGGAACAACGAATCATTAGAAACCATGTCCAGACTTAGCCAATTGAGTGAGTTCGTGTATAGAAATATCAATACAGGCTTATATTGGCTACACTGAGTAATCACTTTGTCTGTAAACATTAGCTGTATTTAACAAAGGTGAAGCAATATTTCAGCTAAAAGAACCTTCAACACACTTTTTTGTATTGGTCATTGGAAGGTACACAAGCTAATTCAGTATTACATAATCTCAATGAAAGTATTCGTCCATTATATTCAGACTCCGAATACAGTATAGTGACCAAACATCCAAAGATATTATAGTAAAGGACACCAATGAGAGTTGCTGTATAGGGGTCAAAGGTCAGCAGTATATTACCACATGTACGTATGCTCTATATATGACCTGTTGTTTAATGTACAGATTTTTATGCCAAACAGTATCGGAATCAGGCAGCTGTGTAAGATTAATACTATAGTGCATATGTCAATTACTGAGAATCTAATGGACCATACGTGTCTCCATAGGTCATTGTCTCCTTGTTTGGTTATCCCTTTGTGTGGAGAGATATTGAAAGCATCAAGCAAGTGTACATTCATGTCTGAATTTTTTGTTTGCTTTACTTTAATTTCTTCTTCCATGTCCGCAGGCACAGTTCAGTAACTGGCACCGATTATACTGAAATCCAGATTTAGAGTCCCAATTAAAGACTACAGCCAAACAATTTTAATTACAGAATACTGACTGAATCATTACAAATTCTCAGTAATAGTTGACATATAAATGACTTTCGAAATCGAAGGGCTGGGTTGGAATTCAGTCACCGTTAAATACTTAGTCTAATACTCTAGTACTGTCAGATACATAATAACATACATGAAAAGATGTTCTTCAGCTTGCATTTATTAATTAACCAAAAGAATGTCATTAAGAAAGGAATGTGCTGACTTGGCTGTAATGGTGGTTCAAGAAAGAAGTAAGTTCTCTTTTTCTCCTTGCATGCATGCCTATAATAATAATAATAGCTCAATTAAGTTCTAGGGAAACATTGACTGTGTGTATGTGCAATTATGGAACCTATGATGTGATAGAGTCTCTGATTTTCAGCTCTAATTACAATAATCAGTCATGGTTCATTGAATTGCACATGTTTGTGTTTAACTAATTATAGTCATTATGTTGCATAATTATGTTTCACTTATGTGTACTCTAGGTACCTCAATGCATACAGAGGCATCTAAGAGAGCACAGCCATACGCTGTGATGTGGTATAAAATTGGTCAAAGGCTTGGAGTAGATGATGGGGACCTTGATGATTTGAAAATTCGTGTTTCATCGGGAGATGAAGATAGTAGAAAAAAACTTGATGAGGTGCTGTATAAATGGATTGAAATTGAGGGCGGCTCTCAAACTCTGGATGACCTTGACAGTGTACTTAGAAAGGTTTACTATATAATGAAGATAAGGTATTGACTATACTAGTAGTAAGATGTGGGTGGGGCTTGATGTAAATTACTGGTATGCTTTTTAGTCTGGGCTGGTATGTAGAAATAGAGTGGAGAACTAAAATTCAACTCAGCATTTTTTTGTGATTGTGAATGAATGCATGTGGAAGTCACATAAAACATGAGCATCAATTAAGGCTTTGACTTCAGACAGACACACATAAGCACACACCGGTACCTCCAAAACTATAGCCTATATGCAATTTAGCCCAGGGAATATTGGGTTTATGGCTGGCCTGCATGCCTAATTGTAATCATACCCCCAAATAAAATAGAATTATACATTCGTTTGGGTGGAGCAAAACTGGGTGTGGACTCTTGCTCCACCCAAATGGGTGTGATTATACCTGAAGGTAAAAAATGGCAACTACTATTTCCCCACAAGTGTGGAATGCCTTTGGAGGCAAATGATACACTGAGCCCTGCCCATCCAGCGGTGATGCACTTATTACAAAATTGCTAGGAATTGAGGTGTACGTGCATGGCTCGATCTCAGTGGTGTACCATCTTATAATGTTAATCATTAAACCAAGAATGCATTAGGTGTACTATAGTGGAAGTGCGGCAGCAGTTTTTTTTGGTTTTATTTATGATTACATGTACATGTATTAGCGCATGGGGAGTGTGTGCAATGCAACATGAAATTAATTCAGTAACACATTGATGATTATTTTCTGTAGGAGAATCTGCAAATGGCTGAAGAAGATTACTCTTTTCATGTGTTTGGCAATGCTTCTGGTTTCGATAGTTTTTGTGATTGCTATTGGTATGCATTGTGTAATAGAATTCCTCAAGATTCCTTCTGATTTTGGTCATTTTCATTGGTACTGTCGTAAAAATGTCCATCTGTACTCCAATGGTTTAGCAGAAAAATACAATAGTAATGAGAAAGATACAAGTTATCTTGCAAGATATGTTCCTGTAGTTCCATATGTCTCATTAACAATGGTCAGAAAGGAAAATATCAGTGAAACAACAAGTGCTGATCTGATGATGGCGGCTGTGGTAGGTGGAGCTAATAAAGTAATTGAAAAGAGAGATCCAATTGAATTCAATGATCTGTTTAAGCCAGTATCGGAAGAGAAGCTCAAATTTATCCTCATTACTGGAGCTCCAGGGATTGGCAAGAGTACATTAGCGTTGGAAATTGCCCGTAGCTCACGAAATTATTCAGTTATACTTCTACTAACACCGCGAGAGGGAGATATTACAGAAACTAATGATTTGTTTATTGAAGAAGGATTAAGCCATATCGATATTCAGAACGTGAAAGGCTGTATAGATCACACTAATGGTGAAGGAGTACTATGGATAGTGGATGGATTCGATGAGCTACCACTCGATCAGCAGATGAATAAGGATAGATCAATCATTCACAAATTGCTTCAAAATAGACTCTATGCTGGCTCTACTATTGCCATTACATCTCGTGCACCATCAACGATTTTATTCACTGAATACTTAAACAAAAAGAGCAGCAAACATGTTGAAATTGTTGGATTTAGTGATTCTCAGCCAGAGCGCTATGTCAGTCAGCGTTTCACAGGTGACAATAATGCTGCGCTGCGTTCCAATTTCACCACATACTATGAGATAAACCCTACAATACGTGCAATGATGTCAATCCCTTTGAATGCAGCTATAGTAACATCCCTTTATGAATACCAGTATACTCATTCCAGCAGTGGTCAACCAATATATATACCCCATACACAGACGGGCTTGTACAATGCGCTAGTCATTAATATTTTACTGAGGTATCAGCAAATGCAAGGTCAGCCACTTTACTCACTCGAACTAATAGATAGACTCATGATTAAGGAAGACATAGAAAAACTGCCGCCACATTTACAAGAAAAATTGATGAAGCTCACTAAAATAGCGTAGGAATTGTTAAGGATATTTACATTTTCAATGATAGTTATCTATTCACTAAGTTTCGTCTTCGTAGTAGTGAATTTGACCACCTTGATCTAATGAACAAGGTAACAGCACGTAGAAACGACGGTTCTCTCATACCAAGATGTATGTTTCACTTTCTGCACACAACACTGCAGGAGTACTTGGCTGCAATTTATTATTTATCCTCAGGTCGTAAAATGGATCAACCTGCCAAAATTGGTGTATTTGTTTTCGGAATTTCATCAGTACTGCAGAAAGAGAAAGTAAACTTCGAGGTTTTAAATCAGATTGCTGGTCAAAGAATGTTAAATGTTTCAAACTGTTTATATTTTTATGAATTCCCAGAGTTTGGTACCATGTCCATTCATTTTAGTATGGTGTATTGGTTTGTAACTTGGCAAGATTTATACTCCAATGCTTTTAAGTGTGGGTATTTACTTGCAAATTATCAAGAAACTGTAGCATCTCCTATTCAGTTAGGAGATAGTGAGAGTACTAGAATGTTTCTTCTGGGACTAACAACTGCTGATCAAACTAATGATAATTCAATACTGGGAAAGATCGAGAGCCTCAACCTATTTTGTGGTGAGAATTCCTCTACTTCAGATATTATAAAAGTCATGTCAATCGCAAGACCTGATCGTCTTCAATTCATCATACTAAATGCTCAATGTGTTAGCTTGATTAATAAAATTATGTATCAACCACGTCATTTTCACATTGGGGTTGACTATCCTGAATTAATTAAACAAATAGTGGAAGCAATAGAGGTTTCAAATGTTAAAGTGGATATATTCGTAACTACGAATCTTACAGCCGATCTGTTAACGTGTCCTAATATTTTCCAATTGTCTCTTATTAACAGCTATAATGTATCTGAGCCGATTTACAATGACGTTAGTGAAACAGTAGCTGAAGTACTTTCCTCCAGGAGTTCTGTACGTGAATATTTTTCATTTATTAAGTATCATCTGTCACAGAAAGCAATTGGAGCCTTACTATCAGTGAAGAACTCGGTTTCCAAAATGGATATTCAAATTATAGCTGTGGTCGAAACCGAGTCGTTTTACCGGTCTTATTGGTGTCTATTCCTTGACTCGTTGTTTAATCCCATAACAACAACTTATCTATCAATCCATATACTCAATCTTGAAATACCAGAACCACATCCTGCCACCATACCTGCAGATTTTTTGACATTAATGTTTGTGCGGGTGCAACACCCAGTAAAAGATCTCCAGATCGTTTTTTCTGTGCCGAAAACTTGTTTTGTCTTGACAGTTGAAGTCAATCGACTTGATGCTCGCAATTGGGATTATTTTGTGGACCTTTTATCAGCAATTAGCAGAAAGAACAATTTTATAAAAATCGCATTAATTTTGCTGTTGTCATGCCTTTGGGGGAGACTGGCATTGAAGAGTATGGAGAATACTTGAGTAATTTTTTGCTACTTTTAGCTCAGTTTATAAAAGATAGTAAGAAACCACTGACAGCAATAAATATTGAACTGGATCCAGTATATCAAATTTGGTTCAGTGCTGCTGTAATAAACCCAGACATGAGTGATCATCATGAAGAAATTTATGATTCTTATAAAAAGCTGGAAGAAGCAGCACTAAGTAAACCATACTTCTTTGATGTACTCTGCCACTCAATTAGTCTTATTAAAACGGTATACGTTGTGACTATTATACCTGCTGAGTAAACCCCGGCTAGCACTATACAAAATCCTTTGTAACAATTGTTTTCAAATTTGTAAATAAAGTTGTTAATTGATAGTTAAAAATTTAACTTTACCGATTTGGTTATTCAATTTTGAATATAATGATCTTTAAGGATTTCAGCCCCTCCCTTTTTTTTGCATGTATTCAATGTATGTTTCCTAACTGAGAGTGACAGCTTTCCAGGTTTGACACAATGAAATAAACCCTGTATGAAACAGCAATAGTAACACTGAGGTCTATATTAGCAACACTAGCTGTTTAACTATAACAAGTGCTTAAAATATAAAATGAATCTGGAGAAGTCCAGCCCCTCCCCTTTTTGTTAGCTAAAAGGGAGGGACTTAGCAGGATAGTAGGATAATGATATACTAGATAAGTCTACTTTCAATTGATATAGTGTATAGAATGATTGCTTGCAGGGTTTAATTGTTGATTGCTAAAAATTCATGAATGGAAATAAATGTTATTCATGGTTGAATAGTATATACTATAATACTATATCTCCATATATGGTGTGTAATAGGCAACTGATAGTGTATAATGGAATGTAGGTGTGGAGAGTTGACTCTAAATGATGGCTACACCAAGCAAGGGCTACTGTTATTTGGGTAAACTTTTTCTTATTTCTAATCCTATACAATATATTTCACCTTATTATTTATTTATGATTACAGGCATAGATGACCTTGATACTGTCTATATGTGTTGCAAATCAGTGAAGGCAAAGTGGTATACTTTAGCAACACATCTCAAAGTACACATGCCCACAGTTGAGGTACAAGAGAGCAGTGAAAAAGATCCAACAAAGTGTCTTAGTGAAGTCCTATCAGCTTGGTTAAAGTGTTCTTCCCCACCTCAACCCAAGCCCTCCTGGAGGTCATTGTGTACAGCATTGTCTAGTATGGGTGAGACTGTACTATCCAAACAAATACAGAGGGAACACCCATGTGGATGTGGTCTGTGTAAAGGTTAGTTGGTTTTTAACATAATTACACATAATAATATTATAATTGATTAAATGTTCATGTATACAGCTATAACAGTTTTAAACCTGCTAGAGAAATTATTTAACAAGATTCTGAAACTTTTGCGCAAGGAAATCCACTGCGTCGATCTTCACAAGCTCCAAACCCACATTACTAAGTTATTCAAGATGGAAGAGGAGATTGGAGAAGAAATCCGAAAGCATCTATCAAACATCAAAGCCTGTAGCACATCTGAAGCTGTTCTCGATTATTTCATTCGCCATGGTTTCATCAGTTACATCAACTACTCGCTGGTTAAAGTATTTCAACTAGACAAACATATCAAAGAATACGGAAATGAAGATTATCAGCATTTCTTGAAGCTGACTCTATTAGAAGTTCACAGTGTTTTTGAACAGTGTCCTTACCTTTGCCCAAAATATCCAGCAGGTCTACCAAAATTCACAATACACTTGGAATCGGAGTGGGAAAGAAAAAGTGTACTCGAATTAAAAAAGTCTCTTGGGCAATGTTTCAACAACAGTGATTGCATTGATCAAATGATGATTGCTGAAATCAGCAGAAATCGTATCATCGTTATGTTTACTATTCTACCTCATGCTCATATCACCCGAACAGTACAACGATACCTAACCAACAATGATGTCATCAGTGCACTGAAGAAAGAAGGAATCATTGTTGACATCAGTGAGCAATATCAACATGAAAGAACAGAAGAGAAAGAGACAAGGACAACCACAATGGTATACGAGCCCATTAATGATAATACTATAAAGTTATTATAATTATTATAGGATATGACATCAAAATTAGAAGCTGAACAAAATTTGCAAGGTTAATTATCACAAAGATTCTATTACCACTACTACGGAATATTAATACGTTAATTGTATTCACTTTACTGGTTATAGACCAGCATGTACCATTACCTGATGTTCTGCCTATTGATGCTGGACATGGTGAAGAAGATGCTAAAGGAGGTATATGGATCATTTATAGTATAGTGTTTGTATTAATTAGGCCTATATATAGATTACCAAAGATTGACTTGTTATCTAGAATAAATTCATGAATTCACCATAATGTATTGTTACTCCGCCCCTGATCCCCATATCAATGAGCAATAAAAATGATTTTTTTCCTCTATGTGAACATCTGTCTTATTCATTTATATGGGTGCCACAAACCCTATTCATGTCAATAGTTAGGTTTCTATATCAACATTCACACAGCATGCACTTCAATAAGATTTTTAAATCGATTGGACAGGAGCAATTAACTCATCAGTTTTAATTCATAATTATCTAAATTAATGTACCCACTTTATAACTATTCACTATAACTATTCACTAGGCCTTTAATGTGTGTGTATGCATGTGTGCTGTGCCATGTAGTGTGTGATATATGATAGCAAAGTAGTCATTATGGTAACCTAATATACTTCATTTTTATTTAATTACAGTGCTGCATACGGAGGCATTTAAGAAAGCGAAATCAAAAGCTGTGATGTGGTATGAAATTGGTCAAAAGCTTGGGGTAGGTGATACGTTCCTTGATGATTTAAAGAATCCCATTTCGTCGGGAGATGAAAGTAGTGAGAAAAAACTTGAAAGGGTGATGGATCAATGGATAGAAATCAAGGGTGGCTCTCCAACTCTGGATGACCTTGACAGTGTACTTATAAAGGTTCATCGCACAATGATTATAAGGTATGTATGTCAGTCCAAGGGTACACATACATGTACATATACAGCTGGCTTTAATGATATTCATATGGTTAGAAGATGGTTGAGTGGGTGTGTGCTCATAAAAACTTAGATTGTGACTGTGATATAATGTTATTTTTATAGGAATATATACTACTGGTTTCAAAGAATCATTATTTGTCTGAGTCTAATGGTGCTTGCAGGTTCGATAGCATATGGGATTACAGTTGGTGTATATCACTTGATACAAATGCTCATGATTCCTTCTAATTTTAACCGTTTTCCGTTACACTGCCGTAAAGATGTCCACCTATATTCTATTGCCTTAGCAGAAAAATACAACGAATCAGAGAAAGATACGAGCTACCTTGGATATGGTCCAGTTCAGTACGTCTCATTGACAATGGTTAGAAAGGAAAATATCAGTGAAACAACAAGTTCTGACCTAATGATGGCGGCTGTGGTGGGTGGGGCTAATAAAGTAACTGAAATGAGAGAGCCGATTGAATTCAATGATCTGTTTAAGCCAGTATCTGAAAAGAAACTTAAACTTATTCTCATTACCGGTACACCAGGGATTGGTAAGAGTACTTTAGCAATGGAAATAGCCCGTAGCTCACCAACTAATCATCACTCAGTTGCGATTTTGATAAGACTACGAGAAGGAGATGTTAAAGAAACTAACGATCTGTTTATCAAGAAAGGGTTAGATCATATAAATATTGCTAGTGTTAAAAGTTGTGTAGGTCATACTAAGGGCGAAGGGGTTCTGTGGATAGTAGATGGATTTGATGAGCTACCACTCAGAGAGCAAAGGAATAAGGAATCAATCGTTCACCAGTTGCTTCAAAATGAGATCTATTCTGGATCTACGATTGTTGTTACAACTCGCGCCATATCAACTACGATTTTCACTGAGTACCTAAAGAAGAGTACCAGTAAGCATGTTGAAATCGTAGGATTTAGTGACTCCCAAATAAAGCACTATGTCAGTCAACGTTTTGCGGGCGAAAACAATACTGCCCTGCGTTCCAATTTTAACACATATTACGGATCAAACCCTACAATAAGGGCAATGATGTCAATCCCTTTGAATGCAGCTATAGTAACAACCATTTATGAATACCGTTACACTCATTCCAGTAGCAATACTTTGCGTCCAATACCTCATACACAGACAGGCCTGTACAGCGCACTTGTTGTTCAAGTTTTACAGAGGCATGAGTCAATGCGGTGCGAGTCACTGGAGCTAATTGATGGTCTCATGACTAGAAAAGACATAGAAAAACTGCCACCAGAGTTGCAAACGAAATTCGTCAATCTCACTAAAATAGCTTACATCGGAATCACCAGAGATGTTTATATATTTAATGATAGTGATTTATTCACTCAAGTTGATCTTCGTAATCACAGTGAGTTTGACCATCTTGACTTGATGAACAAGGTGACATCACGTAAAACTGATGGATCTTCCGTACCAAGATATACTTACCACTTTCTACACACAACACTTCAGGAGTACTTGGCCGCAGTGTATTATTTATATACTTCGAATCATACACATACACTGGAACAACCTGCCAAACTCGGCGTATTTATTTTTGGAATTTCGTCAGTATTGCAGACTGAGAAAGAGCAAGTAAATCATACGCTTTTGAACCAGATTGCCGAACACAGTTATCGAAATGTTTCCAACTGTTTTTACTTTTACGAGTTCCCTGAGCTACAGTTCAGTGATAGAAAGAACATGATAATATACTTCCATATAATGAACTGGTTCTTCACTGCTTCAGATATGCACTCGAATGCTTTCAAGTGTGGCTATTTACTTGCAAACTATGGAAGTATTTTAGCATCTAAAATCATGCTAGCGGATGGTGACAGTACCAGAATGTTTGTTCGAGGACTGACAAGTAATAGCAGTCATAATCGAATGGATGATGTTTCAATACTCGGTAAAATTAAGGACCTCAACTTCTTTTGCAATGTAAATTTCACTATTGCAGATATAATAAAGCTTGTATCGATTGCTAAACCTGATGAGCTTTCCTTATTTGTGCGTGATGTCCAGTGTGCCAGGTTAATTAGTAAAATGAATTATCAACCAAAACATCGTTTTTCTATCGGACTGGACAATCCTAATTTAATTAAAGAAACAGTGCAAGAGCTAACTGTTTCAAAAGTAAAAATAACTCTATTCTCAACTACAAATCTTACAGCTGATTTACTAACTTGTCCAAATATCTCCACATTGTCTCTTGTCGCTAATCCTAATGTATCTAGCCCACATTATACTGACTTCAATGAAACTGAAGCTGACTTACTTTCCTCCACAACTACTATCAAATCTACTATACTTGTTAACAACCACCTGTCGAGAAAGGGATTAAGAGCAATGCTTTCAGTGAAGAACTCAATATCTTCAATTGCCCTTGGAATTCTAATTTTGCGACCTGAGAAGTCGTTTTACCAATCTTATTGGTGTCTGTTCCTTGATTCATTGTTTAGCCCTATTACAACAACTTATCTATCAATGCGTATGAACAGTCCTGATATCCCGGAGCCATTAGTCCAGCATCCTGCCGAGTTAGTCCCATTGTCGGTTTTACTTTGGAACCCCATGAAAGACCTTTCGATTCATGCTTTTACGATTCCAAAAACCTGTTACGTCTTGAAAGTTATAGTCAATTGGCTTGATACACACAGTTGGGATTACTTTGTGGACCTCATTTCAGCGTTAAGCAGCAAAAACTATTTTGCAAGTCTCGTTAGCTTGACTGTCACCTTTCCAGCCCTAAAAGGAAAGCCTACCGATTACATTAAAACCTTTGCAAATCTATTGAGTGATTTCCTCCTACTGCTAGCTCAATTTGTGGAGAATAGTGAGAAACCGCTCACAGCAATAAATTTAGTAATAGATTATAATGATACGGAGATTTTGTTAGCCCACAAGCCAGAAATTTTGGAACATTTTGAGAAATTATTAAAAATATCACTAAGTAAACCTTATACTTTTGATGTACTAATAGGTCATCATGACTCACATATATAAAAATTATTACATTTGCTTTTTATTCTTCTTTTTCTTGTGAATAGTTAATTGTAGGACATATGATTGTAGCGAGCCCCTCCTTTATGCTTTTACCAAGCAAATGTGAGCCCCTCCCTCTTTGCTAGCAAAAGGGGAGGGGTTAATCAATTTTTAATACCAACACGTGGAAAGTGAATAATGTCTTCTTTCAAAAAGAGGGAGAAAGTTCTGAAAAGAGAGCACAGGGAGCGAGGTCAGCTTCACTCAAGGAGAAATCTCGGAATACTAGAGAAACACAAGGACTATGTCGTTAGAGCCAAATCCTTTCGCAAGAAGAAAGCGGCCTTTAAAGCATTACACGAAAAGGCACGGAATAGGAACCCGGACGAGTTCTACTACAAAATGGTCAACACTTCCTTGAAGGAGGGCAGGCACGTCGAAGAGCAGCCGACAGAAGAGCTAACTAACGACCAACTCGTCTTGTTACAGACAAGAGACTTGAAGTATGTTCAAATGAAGACTACCTCAGAGAGAAACAAGATTGAGAGGCTCACTAGCTCCTTACATTTGACGGATAAAGCTGGGAAAGTCAATAAACATACGTATTTCATCGATTCAGACAATGAAGAAGACATAGACGAGATAGTGAGGTCAGGCTCATCACAACCCCAAGACCCCGCCCACAGCTCCACCCACTCAAATCAGTCCTCGAGTAGTAACAATACACCCGTAGGCAAGTACACTGAACTGAATCAGAGATTGAACAGATTACAAGAACTCAAGAGAATGGGTCAGAAAATGGACACGAAGAAGAAGCTACTGTCTAAAGAGAAACGTTATCGTATTCCTGGTAGCTCTGATGGTGTACCTGTTACGTATAAATGGGTCACTGAGAGGAAAAAATAAAGATGTTGAATAATAATAGATTTCAATTGTTAATAATATTATTATAGTCTAGTTATGCATTTCAATTCAGTACTAATGTTGTCATAATTAACAGCATGTGGCTTGATTGACTTGAGTAAGTAGGTGTGGCTCGTAGAAACTAATAGATTGATTATGCGGTAGTTCTTGCTCGAGTTCTTGTTAGGAGAGTGGTGACTATAAATTATATAAGTGACAGGAGGATCAGTATAGACTAAATACAGCATTTATAACCTCTCATCCTTTAAAGGTTAGTTTTGAATCAGTCTATATTACGCTAATAGTCCACTAGTAATTCTATATACATGTACGAGGTAGCCATAGGCATAGCCCACTCAGTTTTCAGGACCGAGCTCGAGGGAGATAAGCGTATGTTGTTTGCATGAAGCCTAAGTTATAAGCAGTTGCTGGTCAGTCAATTTTATCAGTCAAATGAATGTTCACAATAGACTAAAACTTTTAGTAAAACTGTGGATCATATTCTATGTTTTTGTGAAATATGCATGAGGTATGTATATAGTCTATCTGTGAGCCATATTTCTAGCTATAATCTACAGTATTAATGCATAATTAGTGTGCGTGAAAGCCTGGTTAAATCGTACAGCATTCATATATAGTGTATATATATAACTTAATTTATGTTATCTGTTCACAAATCATTATGGCTACTATACCATCAGCCATATGGCTAGTGTTCATGCTAACCACATGTGGATAGTATGTGGCTTTGGTAGTATAAACTACTCAACACATGACCTATGGTCAAGCCATAAACAAATCAAGTTATAACTAGATTAATGAATTGGAAGTGCACTAGTTACTGGAGAACCTATATACAGTGGAACCTGCAATTGATAAAGGACACTTCTTGGGACCCTATATAAATTGAAGTGCTTTGTCCGTTATAGAGAGGTTGTCCTCTTCTCTGAGGTCATAATGCTGTATTAGACAAGTGTTTTTGGGACACTGACAAGTGTCCTTTGTTGAGAGGTTTATTATACTACGTCCCTTTCTCAGAGTGTCCACTATCGGAGGTTGCATGTACTGTATCCCACATCAAATACACACAATGTCATTTGTCGAACCATGCATGAACCTTTTCTATTTTTTTTGTAGACTAATTCAGTATGGCCTCGATTAGTGGTACCAGCTCAACAGATGGCAAATCAATCTATAATTTAATATTAGTTGGTGAATGTGAAGTGGGTAAAACCAGTATAGTCAGAAGATTCACAGACCACGGTTTCCGCTACCAGTACGTCCACACTGTCGGCATCGACTTCCATTATCTAGATGTGGGGGAGGATACTCAATTACGAATCAGAGATGCTTCTGGAGACGATGCGTATGATACCCTCGTGGAATCGTACATAGCCACCTCTAGAGGAATAATCCTAGTGTATGATGTCACGGATCGGTCCTCATTTGATTACGTCAGAGATAAGCTCAGACATATTGTTCCCAGGAGGGGCTGGCTACGCAAGACTGCAGAAACGCCAGAAGACAGGGAAATGATGATTGTCGGGAACAAATGCGATTTGGAGGCGGAGAGAGAGGTCAGCAGTGAAGAAGGCCGGATGCTGGCGGATCAGCATCACTGCTTGTTTATGGAAACCAGTGCTCAATCGAACATTAATATACGTGAAACACTCAATGCATTTCTTCCACGAAGCACCTCATTTTCGCCACTCCCAGTCGACTTTTCACCTTTCGATTCTGCTAAACCTGTTGCTCATTTTTCAATTGACATTTCAGCTCAAAATCCCACAATCAATCTACCAGTTTTCGGATTGAAACTTGACGTTGATCCCAGCTCTCTCTCCCCAGATGCCCCACCCGTAATGGCGGATGTCAAGGTTTACGCTGATGAAGAAACACTGTCACTATGTACTTTCCCTGAAGAGACCAATGCAGTCAGTGCTGTATACTCCATTAACCTGTCTGACCCCACTATACCTGTGCGGACATTACGAATACAACACAATGCCAACTTTAATGATCATGAGGAATTAAAGCAGCTAAAGTTTGTGAAAGCTGTAAACGAATCATCAGCCCGGTTTGAGGAAGTGCCAGGAGGGATATTCATCCTTGGTGAAGATTATGGAGAGATTAGACCATCACACATGTGTCTATGGAGCATAGTTGGAAAAAGTACAGCACATTATAATCAATAAAAAATATATGTAATGTACAGTGTATTCTGATATGCCTTTATTGCACATATTATATGCTTACATACAGTTTTTGCCTGTGGCAGAAAAACACGATACAGAGGGAGCATATTCTATCATGAACTGGAACCTGTGCCAACAGGTATCTGGGCAATGGAGCTGATGGTGATAAAAAATGACTCAGGTTCTCAAACTGCTTTGAATAAGGTACACTAATTATTATTATACCATCTATTACATATACCTTATTACTTTTTTGCAATATAGCTCAAGGAAGAATTTAGTAACATGTCCATTCAGGATTCAGATTTTCTCTTCACTTTTGATGAAGACTCTCTCAAGCTGATACCATATATGAATGAAAAAAAGATGATCCTTACCAATAAACGTGTCATTAAGTGTAAAAATGGATGGGAAGTAGTTTGTGATAAATTAAAGGTCAATTATAATAATAATAATCATTAATGTCATAATGTTTATTTTATTTTCATATTATTTTGGCATTCATTATGACAGATATTACAAGACACTGTTGATAGATTTAAAGACTCCATTGATGTTCCAGGGAGATGTACTATTAAAATACACACACATAAAAAAAATAAATACAAAGTAGAAGAATTACCTTGGTTTTCACTGGACGGAATAAGCAACAATGATAAAACTGAAATACAACTTTTTCCACCTGTTAACGTTTCAGGTCAGATTTAATGAAAGTTGTTTTCATTTGTATGCATTAGCATGTACAGCCCCAATTTACAATTTTATGCATTAGCTATCATTGCTTTTGTTTTGAAGGCCATAGCATATACCGTAATTCAGGAAATTTTCAGCTGGGAAAATTTCTATTGTATAAACAATTTTCATTGTTTTAATTTTCGTAATCTGAGGCATTTACGAAAATAAAACCACAACGAAAATTTCCCGAATTACGATAATGTATAGTGCACTAATCAATGCGTGGTGGTTTTAGTACAGTGAAATTTGCATTAATTAATTAAGTAATATATACTATGTCACATTTGTAGAATCAGACAAATTTGAAATAGATCTGGCAAAGCTAAAATCTGAATTAAGAAACTGCTGTAAGTTCACGAAAACATATTATTTATGTACCAGTGCCGATATGTGACATATACTATAATGTTTGTTTATGTAGTTGGTAAAACCCCAACGATACGTGCAGTGTTTGGTCTGCTCAAACCACGTTCGATGAAGTGGAATACACTTGGGGAGGAACTGGAAGTACCCTATAATTATAGAGAGGAATTGTTTCGTGAAAAAAACCCATCTGAAGCAAAAATGGAAGCAATTATAAATAGATGGATTGAATCAGAGTGCTCTCCAGTCACTTGGGGGAATGTTAGGGGTATACTTCATCGTAATAGATGGCATGATGTAGCCAATTTGATAATAGGTATAATAATTATATTATATTAAATTAAATCATGTGAATTATTATAATGGTAATTATAAACATGCACTCAAGCAGGTTGCCCACAATTGAGGTATATATTGAGGGAGGGACCATCTGCACAGTACATACAGTTGGTACTGTGGTGGTTGCGGGCCACACTATAGTACTGGTGGTTGGCCATATACTTTTAAAAAGGTACATAGTTCTAAAAAAAAGGATTTGTGGCCATGATTTTGCGAAAACCATTCCCATCACTTTCAGTAAAATACACGCCTATTTTGACAGTTGTTTGGTGGCATGATAAAAAAAAAAACGCTTACTATTTTGGCATTAGTTTTAAATGCATCACCTCTAAAATTTACATAGAACGTGGGGAAGTTCTATAACTACATTCATATGTAATTAAAGTTAGTTCTACCAAATGGGAATGAAATCGGATCGAATCACTATGAAACCCTGACACCCCACTATGTTTTACCTGTTTACAATCAATAAGTCATGCATACAAACAAGTCTCAATTGCAAGGCAAGAGACATTGTTGGACCACTAATCATTACATGCATGATCGCAACTTTCATTATACAGATGCAGAAATTCTTAAAGTTAAAGATGAAGAAGTAAGTATCAAAATATAGTACTTTTTTTTCGGCTTTATAGCTTGTGAAGTGACCATGCATGCCACATGCAGTTATCATATAATATCATTCCGGCATTCATAGTAAAAATTTGGGTTACAATAAAACTACATGCCAGACTAGCAGGGTACGTTGTTGAGCCGTTACCATGGAAACCTTTGATCTTCAGACCTATAATAATTAGTATTATCAAAAACATTTTCATACGGGATCAATGTTGACTTGTATTGAGTTCAACTTTAATCAAATTAAAAAAGCTATAATTGAGTTTTATTGGATTAATTGCTATTATCAGTGCTAACCCATTTTTCGTTACACACTAGTAACTTCATACATCTTTACAGTGTACATTTTTTGTTCTAGCATGCAATAATGTTCATGTAAAACATTTTCCATTAATAGTTGATCCGACTAGATAAAAGTACAGCTGTGCTACCTTGTCGAAGGGGAAGAGTGGGTATTAAGGCAGAGATGAAGGTGAAGGTCATCACAAGAGACAGTAGTGAAAAGGAATTAGCTACTGGAGGATCAGAGGTCAGAGCCATACTGACCTGTAATGAGGGAGAGTGTCCAGTAACATACAATAATGATGGCACATATACAGTCAGTGTTATCCCACAGCAATTAGGCCAACATCAGCTCTACATTACTGTCAATTGTCAGTATATTCTGGGTAGCCCTTTTAGCCTTGATATAGTACCACAACGGGATTACACTAAACTTAATGGTCCAATACAAACAATTACTGGTATTGAGGATCCAACGCAAATTGCCTTCACTGATAATGGTGACATGTTTGTCATTAGTGGTAGTGGTGATCACTGTATACACGTGTATGATGAAAGTGGTAATAAGAAAACTACCATTGGCTCTTGGGGAGATGGTGAGCTTCAATTCCGATGGCCTGAAGGTATTGATATTAATGGTGAGGTTGTTTATGTAGTTGAGAATGCCAGCAACAGGATTCACCAGTTGACAACAGGAGGAGAGTTTATTGGTACTTTTGGTGAGGAGGGTTCAGCCATTGGACAGTTCAGCCGTCCTTCTGATGTCAAGATCAGCCCTGATGGTAAAGTGTATGTTGCTGATACAGACAATGATCGCATTCAAGTATTCAATCCTGACTGGAGTATATCACATGTTATTGATAGCGCTCTAAGATCGCAAGGACTTTTTCTCACTTCTCCACATGGTATTGCGTTTGATCCACTATCAGGTAATGTCCATGTTGTTGGACATGCAATATACTCTCATGAGTTGGCAATGATGGTCTTCACAGCTAGTGGACAGTTTGTCTATTATTATAATACCAACACCCCCTTCTATCTTCCTATTGGTCAGAAAATAGCTATTGACTCGTCAGGTTATAGTCATTTGGCTTGCAACAATGATTATGGCAATTACAAACTCTTTATAGTCGATTCAAAACGAACATTATTTCAGCATGCGCTAGTGGATGGATTAGAGCATCCTAATGTATCAATATCACCAGTTGATGGATCAGTATGGATATCAGATGCAAAAAACAAGAGACTACTCAAATACTATTTTGAAATTCTAATCCTAGATTAATATATCACACACTACACACAGCATATGGCCTAGTATGCAGCATCACCCATGTGATAAGGCTGAGCCTATTATGCTTTTATTTTTACCTATTATTCTATTCAGCATTTCTCAATTTTTGATCCTATTATGC
>JAYJLX010125739.1:0-19308 GCA_036873525.1 Chalinula nematifera
GTATGTTGAGGTAGTCGTTGGATCATTATTGGCTGCTCTTACCGGTACGTAAGGGGTACCGTACCTTGCGGTACACCTTTAATTTTTTTTATTGTTATTATTAGATTCTCATTTTAGTTTTTTTTTTCTATAGCACTTTCTATTAAGTGACAACACTAAGCCAAACAATAGTAGGTTTCTTCGCCACGTCACTTAATTAAGTGTTTATATAATAAGCGCTGCACCACCACAACATAATGTTCCTCATATTATAAGGAACATTATGTTGTGGTGGTGCAGTCAGACTACATGCCTGGTTTGCAGGGCACACATTGTGTGTAAATGGCCTGGGGTTTCCTGAAATTCTTCCCCATTTATACTGACCGGAAAGACCAGAGAGGGTCTGTGGAGTGACCTAAGCAGTCTGTATTCACCGCGGTGACCTCGGTATCTCTTTGAGTTGCTCGATGTGATCGATTGCTGGATCATTATTGGGTACTCTTGCAGGTACACTCCCACACATACGACACCCTCTGAATAGATAGCCTGTAATGGCTAAAGTAACTGGGATTTTTTCTTTTCTTTTGAAATTAACTTACCAGCTATACTGAAAAGTTTCAAAATCAAATTTTAAAGCCTCTAGCACTTTTCAAGAGCTAGCAAGAGCTCAGTGCATTTCAATGTGTGGGATTCTAGGTATCATGCAGTATGGTTAGTGGTACTGAATTGTTGTTTAGTGCACTAGTTTTAACAATTAACCACACCTACCCATTCATGTTATCTTGTAAAGTGTAAACATGGCTAAGTGCTAGTGCCAGGGGAAGTTATGAACAGTCTAGTATCATAACTTGCACTTTCACGACTGTATATATACTCAAACACATAACATAAACATCATTAATACTCCATTCGCTGTCACATATTTGACTCCATCATTCATTAACACACACTTCAGGTCCTTCAATAACACCATCAACAAGTGCAATGTAACAGATCATGAACTGTCATAGTCTCGCTAGCCACACCCTTCGCACCCAAGGAAGGGTCTGGTTGCACGCATACTCAAAAGCTTGTACTCGGCAAAGGAATTTCTAAGTCCCAATCAGATTGCAGAAAAAGTAAAACGCATATTACGTCACCAAGTAAGATCGAGAAAAATTAAGAGCTCACGTGAGCTTGACCGTGATGTCACGTAAAAAACGTCATAAAAATTGAATTTTGTAGGCTTCTTACAGTACAAGCTTTAGAGTATGCGTGCAACCAGACCCTTCCTTGGGTGCGAAGGGTATGGCTAGCGAGACTAGAACTGTCAATGCTTTTAATTTGATCATACAATTACAATATGACTAGATCTAGTCTAGTTAGTTAATTAACCATTTAATAATTGCATGTATGCTTCTGTGTGGGTGGGTGTGGCTTAATTAACGAAATGGCTACTCCGGTTGCAGAATTGGTGGAAGAAACTGCTGTAAATTCCAGTGGACATGGACGTACCCACAGAAACAGAACAGTTTCGGGTGTCTCGTTTCAACAGCGTGTCTCAGTACACTCCGCCGTAACGGATTTCGACTACGACATGATGAACGGTACGTGGTGGTGGTGGTGGTGATGGTGAGCAATCAACGCACCATCCCTGTGTAGCTCGTAAGGTTGTACTGTTCTACTCTTTGCATTGTGTATATATAATGTAGTCATATTTAGCTACTTTAGACTTTACTTTTATAATTAATTCCGCTTAATTCCTTATCTCTGCCCAATACATAAGCACCATAAACCGTTATATAACATTCCAGGATCAGAGTTTACTCCGGTATGATGCAAATTTTTGCTGGCTAGATTTCACTATAGTTGGCTGTATTTTCCTATACTCGTGCAGTATACGTGTATGTATTGTATATAGTATGTCCATTACTATTGCCACTCTAATACTAATAATGATTTCAAACCGACTATGATTAGTCAATTTGTTAAACTTAAGGAAGTATATGTCAGCTAACATTAATCCCATCATTCAGCGTAGCTCATCACGAATTGTTTACTTGTAGTCAGGCAAGACTTGGAAACGGTATCGTTATTTCAGCTCATGCAGTCTCATATACTTACCACAGTCCACTTACCACAGTCCTAAGTATAGTGCATAGCAAAAGTGTCAGTCAGA
Source organism: Chalinula nematifera (assembly GCA_036873525.1). Taxonomy (NCBI): domain Eukaryota; kingdom Metazoa; phylum Porifera; class Demospongiae; order Haplosclerida; family Chalinidae; genus Chalinula; species Chalinula nematifera. The sequence goes on from JAYJLX010125739.1 coordinate 2,138, forward strand.
CACTTTTGCTATGCACTATACTTAGGGCATCCTTATAGTTGCTAGATTATACACGTGTCATCTATGCTAGTAGATTATGCATAATAACTATATTTATACATGCTGTGGTCAGTATACTGTTAGCATAGTATTAATTAGTGCACTATAAAATTCTCATAGTGTTCATAGGCAACTTGAGTAAATAATGATATTATTTTTCCTAAAATTTTCCACAGCCTTAGTGACCTTTCTGTGCACTCCCTCTGTGTATACTCACTCTCCTCTCTGTAGTAACTATGGCCTTTTGTTTCACATTTTGTTACAGATGAAGCTACTCTCGTATCAGTGGGGCAAAGACAGCTGCAACGGTGGACAGTCGTTGCTGAGAGTCTTTATCTCAGAAATTTCTTCCGATTGGTGTCCGTTATTAATTTGATAGTACTGATATTCTGTGTACCGTTTTATAATCTTAATGAACTGGACGATACCAAGCGAAGGGTGGTTACTATACAGTTTATAATAGTGACAGTGGTTGACTTCATACTCTCATGTATCTACACACTACATGTGATTATAAGGATCAGCTACTATTGCAAGACCAAAAGAGAAGAAATCAAGGTTTATGATGAAAGTATTTTCTCCTTGTAAAGGAAAATTAAATAGCTTTTTTGTTCCATATTGAAATTGTTTATTCCACAATCAGTCGTGCGTTGTTTTGCAAACTTTGTTTATTTACGATTCATTCATTCTGTTAACTTGTTTGTTCAACTTGATTGTTATTATTTTTTTCATATTCATGCAGGCATCTCAGCTGAGGCCACACCCACTTGATCATGGTAGTAGTAATGATGAGGATACTACGAGCAGTATGCAATACAAGTACATCTTCCGTAACCTCACTTCTCTGTTTCTATTGACTGCCAGTATGTGGTATACTGTCGGAATAGGGGTTAGTTAGTCAGTCAATCAACAGTATTTCAGTTATATAACAGTTTATACAACAGGAACAACGAAACCTGCCTTTGTATATAGTGTAAATTTGACTAATTCACACTGGCAAAGTAGAGTATAAAAGAATATCATATAAGGCAGCTTTTAGGCAACATTTGCAAGCAATGATATGGTATAGCCTTGAATATGCCTTAATGTATGATAAAATATTATTTGCATGCAATTTAAAGTACGTTCACGTTGAATTGAGAAATTGCTGATTAGTATTCATTAGCAATTACTTAGATGAATATCTAATGAGCAAATCCTCAATTCAATGTGAATGTACATTAGTTACCCAATTTACTTACCCATGACGAATTTCCTGGAATTTGCCTTGTGTGTACGTTAGTACTCACCAGTACTCGTTTACATAGACCACCATGGTTGTAATATTTTTGAGGTGATCTTTATGTAGATCATAATTGTTGTCTCTCTGTTCATTAGGTATATCGTTCCACTGAAGTGACAATCTCAATATGGTGGTACGTGGGTTACGCTCCTCGTGCCATTCTGGCTGTGTTCCCAGCCCTGAATCTGTCTCTCAAAGTGGAATCAGCAGCTGTTCAAAAGCTCTTGGGATTTTTGAAGTGAGTTTAAATAGAAATTGAGATCAAAGGAAACTATAAATAGTATTATTCCAAACTCCTAACATAGTCATTTGTAATTATTGCTCATATTCCCTGTGGAGAGTTTGGTATACCCACAATTACTAGCTTCTCATGTATACTATAATATTCCGTAGATGGAAGCAGCTGGCCATGGTGACCGGCTTCTATTTCATATTCCTGTTCATCTTTGCCCTGATGGGTGTCCATGTTATCGGAGGGTTGGATCATATCTGTATGGAACGAACAGTAGACGAATACGGAAACTACAGGTATAATATACTGTATTATATCAATGGTAATTCATTTATCTCCCCTATATATATAACTATATTATAGTACAGTACCAGCATTCCCATTGACTCACTGTAACCCGACTAATGAAGACAGGCAGTTCTATTGTGTACTTGATACAGGCAATAACACAGGGCTGGTTTGTTTGCTATATCCGCCATTTCACAATCACAAGCTGTTTTTTGACTATCGATCGTTTGTTTACTATGGACAGTATAGAGTCATACGTAAGTGAACCATTTGCATATGTGTGTATGTGTGTGTGTGTGTGTGTGTGTGTGTGTGTGGGTGTGCGTGTGTGTATGTGTGGGTGTGTGGGTGTGTACTCATTGCTGTAGATTAATATGATACTGTCAGCCTTTACAAATTTATTTATTATCACTATGAAATCACACATTAGCTTGCATGGTTCATTCGTTTCTAGCAGCTGTCAATCAGTAGTATTTTACGTCCTTGCTTGGTTATCAGATTTCATCCCTATTCTTGTTGTTTCAGTGGATGCCTTATTTGCTGTGTATGAGGCTTCAACACTTGAACTATGGAGCTTCATGATGTATTCTGCCATTGACACACATGGAACTACTGTTCCGGTGTTCTTTTATTTTTTCCTCGTAGTATTTGTGGTCATAGTGCTACAGGTATGGTTACATCATGTTTATTTATGTACCATTGCTATAGGCATATATTTTTAGACATATATTATATGTTGTGTATCGTGCATTATTCTGTGTATAATGTGTTTAGCAAAGCATCTTTCTCGTTGTGATCATTGAATCGTTTGCCGACTTGAGAGACCAATCCAGTTTCTTCTGGAGGAAGACGTCCTCATCACAGAAAAGCCAGTTGAAACCAAAGACAGTAAGTAAATACCAAGTTTTTTAAGGAAGTGCGTGGTTAAAGGGAATGGACTGCGCTGAGAGGGGTAAAGGACTGGAGGAGGGTGGGCAAAGGAAAAGGGACAGGAAGGGAGGTAAAGGCAGATGAAGGAAGAAAAAGAAAGTTAAGGTGGAGGAGTTTGTCAAGCTTGTTAGCTTAATCCCACCAACATTTGATGTATAGGTGTTGACAGAGGATCCAGCTACTAATAAACTTCACCTACGTTCTCTGGAATATGACACCTCACCTGCTTTCTTAAGTAAATACGAGAAGTTCCTTGTGAGGTTCGAGAAGGTCTTCCTGGTCATTGTGTTGCTTGATGCTTTGGTAACAGCTGCAAAACACTCTGATATAAAATACGATGAATTTAAAATATTTCTACAAGCCTGGGAGGTATGTCGGGTGTGTAATATGTTTCTTACAATGATTGCCTATTCTATCCCATTCAGTTAACTGTCAGTGTATTATTTGTTGTGGAGATATCCTTTATTCTGTTCTTCCATCTTTATCATGGACAATGGAAGCTGTTCTTCCGAAGGCCGTACTATATCTGTCTAATTATACTAGCCATTGGTGGTCTAGTGGCATCACTACCCATAGAGATCAATAGAACATCCATATATGATCCTTCTAAACCAGCCACTGCCCTGGCAATATTTCAGGTTAGGTATTTTAATGGTTTAAACTTAATTCATTGCTCCATGTTTACTTTTTCTTTGCTTTCAAATAGTCCTTGAGGTTTTTAAGGCTGTTAAAGTTTTCTCAGTCGATATTAGACTTTGTATTAAAGATTTCCGGCAAAAGCATCCCAATACTCTGCATAATAACCCTCATTCTCATATGCTGGTTGGCTGTTTTCAATGCACAGTTATTCGGTTACAATGTCAATTACCCGGAGGAATGTAATGGCATTGCTGAGGAACATTTTGGGACATTTTTAGAGGTAATTTCTGAAGGTTTATACATCGAGTTAATGTTAGTTGTTCTTATTGGCACACAGTCCTTCCAGTCTACATTCCAGATAGTAATGAATGAGGCATGGACTGAGGTTGTGAGTGAAGTTATGTGTCGATCAAATTACTGGTTCGTCACTAACTTCTACTTCATAGTCATCCATCTTTTCTCATCTCTGGTATGTGTACATCACGCTAAAGTGCAATTATCAATATTGTTATAATCGTTATTTATCAGATATTTCTCAACTTTTTTGGAGCTGTAATACTTGATAATTTGGAATATGATGAGGAAGAGAAGAAAGCTAAACTAGAGGTAATGATAATACAGACTAGAGAAGTGCACTATATACATTTGTGTTATGTATGTTAGTAATTTATGAAGCTGACCAGGTATGTTTGTGCTCACTATATAGGGGATTATTGTTAGTTTTACAACTGGCAAAGCATGACCATGCATGCAAGCTGTTATTGCCGGTACAGCTATGCATGCAGTCGGCTTTTTTCATTAGTCAGTATTTTTTTCCTATTTATTCAGTAGTTGTTTGTTGTATTCTTGTATGCTTCATTTGAGAAGGAAATGGGGTTTAATAGCATTAACATTGCTTGTTTGGTATTATATGAACTGGGGATAGCTTTCTATGTTGGAATCCCATCATTAAAGAATGCTGTCGATGTAATTGGCTTCAACTCATCATTGAATTTAGATTGTAACCAGAAGCAAATTTGTATATCATCTTACAATGTGTCTATGTCCAAGGAAAACCTTCAGTTGATTCTAAATTTCGCTTTCCCTCGATTGCCTGTAGCCAATGCTGCACTTGGATTGCTGCTGTTAATATTTTCATCAATTGCTGCCCGCAAATTTCAAAACAGGCCTATCATTGCATTTATTGCAGGAATAAGTATTGACTTTTTAGTGGTACTGCTGTGTTTGTCAATCGCTGTGTCTAATGTACTTATGATGACCGGATCACATATTGCTATCATTCGCTTTATTCTTTATAGCATTTTATTGACAGTACCGAAACTATGTTGCCATAACTGCTACTGTAAGGTGGAGGATATACCGGTAGTGTCCATTGTTGCTACTTGGCGCATGTTATTCTGTCTTGTGGTATTCGGTGCTGGTGTTGATGCAATACTAAGAATGGAAGGAGTGGAATACGCTTATCTCAATGTGCTTGCTGCTATAGTCTGCGTATATTTATTTGTCCTGTTTGTGTTTCTGGTAGCCTTCTGGGGTACCGAGCTTACTCCCTTTCCATGTGTTGATCAATCGCGAAGTGCTGCTACCAATAATTTCATTAATCTGATGAGGTTTATTTTTCTTTTGATTTTGACCGTATTCAGCACTATTATCATGGGCTTCGTTAGTTATGAAGTACACAAGAGTAGCCGAATTCAACCAGCTATCATTATTCTTCCTATAGACATATTTTTTACAATTGTCTATGGCATTTGCTTTTGCTTGCTGAAGAAGAAGGAGCCAAATCTAACTAAGAATAAAGAAGAATCTTGGCCTTTAACCCAATCAACTGATGATAAAGATGAAGAAAATTAAAAAATAGCTTTTAACCATCAATAATATCAAAAAAATTATGGAATTATATATCCTTTTTGTTTGTTTACTATATATAGCGCTTATCTGTATTAAAGATATTCATAGTATTAATTATAACTATTGTTATCTAACTATCATTTGTCTAAAATTATGGTTACACAGTTATACTATAAACATAATTTTTACATAGCGAAAGTAAAGAAATACACGGGAAAAGCATGAACCGTAAACATAGAAGTTGAACCAAGTTCAACTTTAAATATCACTTTAACGGTTCATACTCTTCCCATGTATTTGATTATCTTATTTATATGACCTTTAAATAGTTATATATAGAAGCTGTGGCATACAATATAATAATGTTTAATTTATAACAGGTAGTTAAGAAGAAAGAGGCTGAATATAATGAAACTGTATCGTATCGACTGAAAATATTTAAGAAGTATTTGAATTATTGGCATATATGACAGTGTTACACATAGTGTGTTAGTATTGATTACTAGTATATGAAATACAACAGTGTTGCACATAGTGTGTATTAGTAAATACTTTTTATTACAGGCTTGGAAATGAGCCTAAGAAGCTAAAGCCACCACCAGGAATCGGAGGGGATGACCCTAAATTAGAGTAAGTTTGATGAACCTAACTAACTAACTTTATAATCATTATCATGTTTTCTAATATTATTAGTGAAGTTGAAATTAAGAAATTCTTTGATTCAGCCAGTACAAGTGATCTATTGGAGGACCCCCAGGACCTCCTGTTACTGTCTCCTCATAACTCTAAGGAATCACAGCCTAACATCACAAGAAGACCTTCATATGTTAGAAAGAAACTTGCATTAATTCTATTATAATTATTATTTGATTATAAGCTGAAAGAGCTATCGTTAGTGACCCCATTTACGGATGATACTGATTTTGCACCAACCGAAACAACTGACCCAGAGTTTCATGGCATACATGTATATCAGAATATTACATTGTTACTACAGTGAGCATAATGTAATACTATATCATTGATAACCTTCCCTAACCCCTCTCCATCTGTCTGTCTGTCCTTTAGTTACATCAGTCTATGGAGAAAGTATAATGAACAGGAACAGGCTAAGGATCCCCGTAGCTCTAACATACACTACTTGTTTGGCCAGTCACCATACGAGAGGAAGAAGGCTAATATGTATGATTATTATTATTATTAGTGATAATGGTAGCCATTATTATTATTGGTCATCAATAGGAATAATCGTAATGTTAAAAGTGAGTATGAAATATTCAGAGAGAAACACAGGTTCTTTGATATGGCACTGTTCTGTATGACACCGGAACACAAACTGAGGAAGTTCTGTACCAAACTACTCACAGCACAGGCAGAGTTAGTTTACATAGATATATTTTCTATATATTGCTATATGAGTTAATTATCTTCCCTTAATTAAGGCCCATTCGATATTCACCGATACGAGCAAACAAAAATATAGGTCAAATGTTTCTAAAGAGAGTTCATTTTATTTTCAAGTGAGCAATTGAACTCAATGTATATAGCTATCCATTTTGTGAATATTAATTAATCGCGTGGGTGTGCACTTGCCTCGCATTCAGTCCACAGTTATTTACTTTCTGTTGTTTTAGATGGTTTGTCAGTCGCATGCCGTATTCCACATGGATCATATTCATTGGACTGGGTATAATTGTCAGTATACAAATGCTTGAACTTACTGTAGAAGTATATCATAGGAAACACTCCTACACACCCGTTAGTCTTCATAAATATGTACCTATATTTGCTGTATATAATATAATCATCCTTATGTCCTCACCTATAGGTAGTTGAAGGGATATACATACTCATGATGTTGTCGTGGTTAGTTCTGAAGGTCATCTCTCGTGGGTTGTTCCTTAATCCTCATGCAGCCATTAGCAGTGTATGGGATGTGGTTGATTGGATACTAGTACTGGTAAAGAAACATATATTACTATAGATGGGGTGGGTGGGTGGGGGGGAGGGAGGGGAAATCAAATGGTGGGTGTGGCTTGTTATAGATTATTTCATTTATTTAGGATAGTGCCTTATTACTGCTCCTCTTACCATTCTGGACCAATACTGATGACCGTAATTTCATATCTATTGATATAGAAATCGCATATTTTAAGCCGTTTTATAAATGGCTGTACGTTGTACGATGTCTAAGACCGCTACACTTAATATCAGTACTGGATTCACTGAAAGCTGTTGTAAGGGAGATTGTTGAGGGATGGAGGAACCTACTCAAGGCAGCCATTGTGATGTTTGGTTTCTTGTTCATGTTTGCCAGTTTAGGAGTACAGGTGACAGAAATAATCACTGTTATTTTATGCTATTATAATTATTGACTAACAACCTTTTCCTGTAGTTGTTTGCTGGTACGGGTGATGATAATCCTCTTGCATTCTGTAATGATCCATACCAACGTTCAGCTACCGAGTGTATTGGAGAGTTTGAGATTGTTATTGATGGGTCCAGAGAATTCCTGCCACTAAACTCGTCTACCTTTCCAAAAACTAAAATTCTAGTCCCCCGAGTTTGGTAAGTACGATAATGCATATGCATGCAAGCATTAAGATATAGATTATTGTAGTCATTGATTTTCAGGTACTCACATGCACGGGATTTTCCCTTCAATAATGTCGTTGAAGCATTTATAACATTGTTTGAATTGCTCACTCTGGAAGGATGGCCAGATGTCAGGGATCTGTTTGCTGGAAGAAACGAAACAGCTAATGCTGTAAGTTACATCATTACTCTATCCCTTACTGTGATTGTATACTATATATTTTACCCTTTTACAGCATATGAGTTTGTATATACATGTGTTTGTGTTCTTTGCTGTCAATATCGGACTCCAGCTGTTCCTGGGAATTGTTGTTAATAATTTTAATGAACACAAGCCGGGCCACACCTTCCTTCTGACTGTTGAACAGAACAGGTGGGCGGAGTTAATGCAGCGTGTCTCATTACAAAGACCAGACAAGTTATCTCGAAGGCCCTGTGAGCTATTTCTCACAACATTAGACTAGACTATCTTTTTATTGTTTTTTTTTTTTTTCAGGTAATAATCCCGTGCGATTGAAGTTGTACCAATTATTAACCCATCCATCTTTTCGGCTAGTACCAACTGTTGTAATAGGATTGTCAGTGTTAACTCTAGTAGTTCCTGTAAGCTAGTCACATGACTATCACATGATACAAAAATGGTATAATGTTTTTTTTTTTTTTTAAATTCAGTGGAATCCAAGTTTTGTGGAGGAGAATGCTATAATATCATTGATCTCACTGTCCATTTTATTAAACCTATATACTGTTTTGGAGGTAATATAACCTAGCTATAATACCAGCTATATGATTGTTGTATATGATAACTCTCATTATTTTGATAGATGTTCCTCAAGTTACTGGCATTTGGTCCAGCATATTTTCAGAGTTGGCGTAACCTGTTTGATTTTATCTTGTCATTTGCAACAATTGTTTATGCTATTTGTGGACTCGTTGTTCTCTCAATGTCTTCTGTTCCTATCAACTATTTACAAGTACATAATGTCATATTTTAAGTAATTTTCAAGGGTAACGTGTTTACTGTTTGTAGATATCGTATTTTGCTCTGGTGCTTGGTGTGTTGAAACTCTTGACTGTCATGGTGAAATATGTAAGTGTGTTAATAATGTATGAAGTATAATGTAGGCTATTAGTGTAGTACTTCTATTGCATATACAGTGCATGTAGCTGGAAAAGAAAGTTTTGCTTTTTTTTTTTTCTATATTTATTTCCTAAAGTGTAGTATATAGAATCCTATTTTGACATTCACAAACACTATCATGTATCTTCTCCACAGAGTGCAATGCTGAACTTACTAATAACCGTTCTTAACACTGTATTCCGGAGCTTTTCTCTATTGACAGTATTGATAGTGATATCCCTCTCCTATGCAATGCTTGGCGTTGTGTTCTTTGGTAATGTCAGAACAGGAGAGGCTTTTGATCTTAGGCTAGTTAATAAACCAACTGATTCTATTTATTCCATTTATAACATTATATAATTATTGCATACAGATTGGTAAACTTTTCCTTTTCAACTCGATCACTCAGTGCTGTTTGGCGGGCATTCACTGGTGAAGATTGGTACCAGCTGATGTGGGATGCAGCTGTAAGTATAAGTTAATACAGTGCTTACTATGCTCAGCACTATACTAACCTAGGTTCAACCACCATACTGTGACGATGAGATATTGAAGAATTGTGGAAACCCTTACATCGCAGTATTGTACTTTGCAAGTTTTACGTTTGTTGTACCATTTATTCTGCTAAATGTATTCATTGGTGAGAAGAATGAGCCTTGTGTCGGCTGTGTATATGATGATGTTGCTGTTCTGTTATATAGCTGTTCTTTTGGAGAACTTTTCTATATTCTACAATGATGAAGAGACCAACCTTGATCTAGTGGCAATGAAAGATTTCAAAAGGAAATGGAGAGCGTTTGACCTCAATGCCAGGGTATATATTGTACACTCTATGCATTCTACAAAACATAGATTAATTTGTCTATTATAATATAGGGTCACATTCCCATTAGAAGAGTCAAACTACTGCTGAGGAGTCTTGATCTACAGTCCTACTATACTTTCATACCTGAAGGGCATATAAGGGTAAGCTAAGTTAAAGGCATGAAACACAGTAATGTATCCAAACATGCAGACAAATTTTAATCTCTACTCCATGTTTTTTTTTACCTGTAATTCCGTTGTATAGTGTGCATTGTAAATAGTATTCTGTGGTTGTTGCTATAGGAACGTGTGATCCATCAACTCACTGAAGACTCCCTGTTACTATGGGAGATGGAGAAAGAGCTCCAACAGGAGGCTGTGTTATTAACTGGTGGTACTGAAGTGGATGATGACATTGATGAAGTTAATGTGCAGTTTTTGAGCGTTTTAAGGTCAGCATAATTAACACCAGCCAAACACTATACTCTATAAAGATACAGTCATTTCATATGTAATTGGCATTGATTGTGGATAGGATGTTGGCCTATCGCTGTGAGGATATCAACAGGAGACTCGAACCTCATGAATTATTCACAAGGAGGGAACTGGAGCAGACCATACAATTAGATGTGAGTTTAATGTTTGATAAAAGAAACCTTTAAAGGATTTTGGTACATATTTTTCTGGTTGTAGGTTGCTGAGAAATGTATATTGAAGTGGCTAAAAAAGAAAACTAAATCATTTATCCTAAAAAAACAAATGGAGCGAGAGGTTAGCATGTATAGACTTGCTAGACACATCCATTTCCGATTGCAAATTATTGTGGATTGTGTGCATATAGTAACAGCTCCTGAAGACCTGGACTATCTCTATTTATTATATTTTGTTTTTCTCATAGGCTTTAAAAAGTGTAGGTCATGAAGAAGTAAAGGCTGTTTCATCTGTCAACAACAAGAGGCAACGTATGATTGTACAATATTATAAATCATCATGTCTCCATATATTATATGACACAGTTAAGGCCTATAGAACTGGCTTATTTCTTTTCCTATCGTAGAGCTATTAGCTCTTCACAAGGCAGCCGCATCGCAGACCCAATTCCTGGAGGAACACGGATGGAAGCAAGAAACTGAGGATGATGACGATTCAACTGAGACAAGGAGACATTCATTGAGCCAAATGAATGCTAACTCGGAGGAAAGGGTAAACTATAGGTGCACTTTATTAATTTCCCTTGTCACCTGGCTTTTCTCTTCGCACCCCCCTTCCCTCCACAGATAGATCAATATGATGGATGTAATGTGCTACAGAATGAGTTGTCTACTCGTTCATTTAACAAGATAATGCAGAGTTCATCCAGTACTAGTAGGAGGAGCAGTGTCAACCAGGAGCGAACACAGGAGTGGTATAAGATACAAGAGGAATGGATGGACAAGGTTAAAACTGATGCTAACTACTTTGATGATCGTTTGTGACTTTTCTAAACTCGTTTTTTTTTTACTCCATTGTCACATGGGTTTAATGATTTTTATGATGTAAGTTTTTATTTCACTTTCTGTATGCACAAGATTTTGCATAAAAAATTGTTAATTAATGTAATCAATTAATTTATTAAATTAATTAATTTATTAAATTAATTAATTTGGGCGTGGCTAGTAGCATCACATGTACATTATCATTATGGATCCCAATGCAGTTAGAAATGTAAGTGCAGATTAATTAAACTGTCAGTAAATCATTATAGTATACTCGTACTGTATAGCTTCAGCAGTATATCCTGACGTATAACAGACTGTCAGCGGAGTGTTTCAATGTGTGTGTGTCTCGGTTGAGTGAAAGATTACTAACGGATGATGAAGTCAGTGAAGGTGTTACTGTAGCCATGTCTGACTGTATTTATGTCCTTAATAGGAATCTTGTACAAATAGATGTGCCGAGAAGTTGCTCAAGGCTACATTTCGAGCGACTTCTGCTACAGCTGAGCTGAAGATGGGACCTGGTCCACCATCTTGAAATTATTCACTTTCATTCTTTTAACACAAAATCACTTCATTTAATTGCCACTAATGACACCATAATTATAGACTCTTATCATCGAATTTAATATGCATTATGCAAAAAAAAAAAAAAAATCATTATGGTTGGAGGGCGTGGCTTATTAAAGTGAATTAATTCGTGAATCAATTAAATTTTATTACACCATCTCTTGACTCTACTGACCCCGACGCTCTATCCTTGTTCTCTTTTCTGGTGCAGTTGTTTGTATGGCATGAACGAGGACGTAGAAAGGTCAGTTGAACAAGAATACTTACTTTCCATGAAGTTATTTATGACGTATCTGACTATCTTTCTTGTTCAGGTTCTTGGCAAAGGCAAAAGACCTGGCCACGCCCACTTCACCTGTTTGTAGTTCTGACCCTCCTGGTGATATAAGTCGTACAGTAGGTGATGGTGCTGGAAGTAGTGAAGACCAATGGGAAGAATTTGCCCCAGGTGTAGATCCATCAGCCTACAACCCCAAACCACTACCACCCATTCCAGTGGACTCACCCGCTGTACCTACACTTGGTATGTAAGATGGTGGGCCATGGGGTCAGGGAAGGGGGTGTGGCCATATGGGTGAAATAAAGGGGAGGAGGAATAGTTCATTGGTATTGTGTCTCTAATTTGTAGATATCGGTAAAATTCCACTTGGATTTCAGCCATCATCTTCCAAGACAGATATTGAAGGTAGGTGGGGTACTCAGTGGGATTATGGGTGTGGCTTTCCTGTGAAATAGTTCATCCTTTATCCTCTCTCTCTCTCTCTCTCTCTCTTTCTCCTTGCATTCCATGATTTATTCCAGACTATTTTGGTTCTCCCGGAGTATGTGGTCTGCTAAATCTGGGTAACACCTGCTACATGAATGCGGGTTTACAGTGTGTATTCAGTGTGAAGAGGATTGCCGAGTTTTATATCAGTGAGGGACCGCATATAATTACATACTGCAGGTCACATAACATACAGTACTACAGAATGTATTGATACAGTATTGGAATGTATTACAAGTACAGCAGAAGATCGATTACTTATTGTATAACATGTATTACAAGTCTCATTGATTTTTCCTTATTTGGTAGGTGATCATGTTCCTAAGCCATCTCACAGTACGGAAACAGAGGAGGGCGTGGCCAAAGAAACTCCTCCCTCAACAACAGAAGATGACCAGACGTCCATTACCACTGATAGTAACAGCAGTATGAGCAACGGTAAAGACATTAAGCGAGCTCGAACGGAGAGTGATTCTGCCAATGAGGGTAATCCAAATAAGGACAAGAAGGAAGGACCAGAGACAGCTGCTTCTAGTACTGGTGACAGCAGCTCACAGAGTAGTAAAGACACTAGTAGTCCAAGAGACATTACACAAGTATGTCAGGTGCAGTCCAATAGATGTTGTAACGTTTAATATTTAAACTCATGTTTCACTACCTCCTTCCATTCCTTAGGGTCAAGTCACCTTTAGTTTCTCTCATCTCATGCGCAAGTTATGGACAGGTCATTATAAAGCCATTGTTCCTAATAATTTCAAGACAGTGTTGGGGTTTATTTACTCTCAATTTAACGGTTTCAGACAGGTTAGGAGAATATTTATATGACAGTCACTAAGGCTTTTTGCTAAACGTTTTGTTGTGTCAATTGATTTTTTTTTTTTGTCTGCACATATAACAGCAAGATTGCCAGGAGTTTTTGGTTGTTCTTCTGGATAGACTTAACGAGGAATTGTGCCATTATTCGAAACTAAACAAACCCATTGGTACTACTGATCCTCACCATGATGACTCCATTATAACGGATACATTTCAAGGAGAACTCAAGAATGAAGTATAAAAGGATTATGTGTATATAACTGTACATACATGTATATTGTTACTGGTTTTATTTCAGGTGACGTGTTGTAGGTGTGGTCATGTCTCAACCAAGATGGATCCGTTCATGTATCTGTCTTTACCCATACCTCATGCTCACGAAAGGCAGCTTGGTATATTTTCATTAAAATTAATTGTTTAATTAATATAAGACGTATTTGTATTTCAGAAATAACATGGTCACCTACCACCCGATCGCCTTTTAGAAGAAAACTAATAAAGTAAAATAATTGTATAGCAGTAGTAATAATACTCGTATTCCCTCCCTCCCTCTCTCTATAGGTGTTTAGTGGTTATACCTAAAGTCAGCACTGTTCATCATGTCAAACAGGCCCTGTGTGAGTTGTTAGGGGGTGCGGTTTCACCTGATTATGTAACTTTGGCTCATGTGAAGAACAGTTGCATTGAGTACACTCTAGTGAGTATATGAACTTTATTCTCAATGTATTAAGTTATATATAATCAATCACAGGGAGATAGCCTTGCTTCTAATCGCGTTAAAGATACAGAGTTCCTTGTGTATGGTTTTGAAACAGATTCTCAGCAGTGTTTCACAGCTCCTCCCTCCACCTCTCCCCCTCCCCCTCTCGTATCAAACGCAACATCTGAACCCCAGTCTCCATCCTATACCAATGAGGAAGGATATACTCCATTACGGAACGAAGGTATATAAGTAAACATTGTACTGTGTAGCTAGTCTTTGTTGATTATTGACATTGTGAAACAATAACAACAAAAACACACTTTTGCCTTATAAAATATGACACATTATACAAGCTATTGGTGTGTGTGTGTGTGTGTGTGTGTCACGTCTCGTGTTACCTAAAAGATGTTTTGTTAAATTCTAAGCTTTGCCAACGTTTATGTTATGTTACACCTTGATGCAGTGAAGTGTCTATACTTAGATACACTGACCTCATCATAGCAGAGCTTGTTTATTTTATTACTATAATTATTGTAGAACCAATGGAGATTGATCGTGATGCCAGTATGGTAGACCCTTGGAAACCTTTAGAGACCAACAGTGGCGTTGCCATGGATATTGATCAAGAAGCCACACCTCTTCTCAGCGAACAGGAGTTTGGTGAAACCACACCCACTGCTAAAAAACTGGACGAGTTTGATAATACCCCTTTTGCTACTAATTCAAGTTCCGGTGCTGGTGGCAGCGGCAGTGGTGATGGTGGTAGCAGTGAGGGGAAGAAGGTGGTTGTAATGGAGTGGCATTCGTGTGGTATTTGTCTTGAGGAAATGGTGGATTCTGACCTGTTAACACATCCCTCATGTGGTGCTGTATTATGTAGTGAATGTCTGGAGTCATCCAAGCATCATACAGTGAAGGAAGATGGAAGAATGCCGTGTCCAGTATGTCTACAACCGTATCTCTCTCTCCTTATAACCTATCACTATTGATTATTAGGTTTGTCAAGTGTTGTTGGATCATTCTAAAGACTTTGTTCCTCTAGCTGAAGGTGGCAAAGATACCAGTGAACAAGTTGTTAGGTACACGCTGTCTCATGTTTAAACCCCAACCCATTTAATATCTGAATGTGTCTACTTTACTCAGGCTACTGCAGATAACAGTATTATTCAGACAAGAAGATAGCTCTGGAAATGTAATACATGTTAATTTTGATTTGCTGGTGTTATTTGTGTTTATGTAGTGGTCAACGTTCGGTCATCCTGCATTAGTGAACCTCCCACAGAGCGAGTCAATAGACTACTACTATAAGACAGTGTCCACTTTAGTACCCGCCCACTTTTCCAATCAAGCATGGAACTTGGCTTTGACTGACGGAAAGGTAGCCTTATAATAATAGACTACCCCTGGCCTGAGCTGTCATTATTTTATGTTTCCCATCCCATTCTTTGTTTGTATAGGCAAGGTTCTGTTCACGCTGTCTGTACAATGCTCAGTGTAGAGGGTGTATACTGTCAAATGCAATGGAAGATATCACCTTGAAACCTGGTGACCATTTGTCTGTCAGTTTCAGACATCTTCCTGAAGATACTATCGAAAAGGTTTTGCAAACATGCATATATTGTAGTTATAGTTGTATTCACTCTGTCTGTCTGTCTGTCTGTCTGTCTGTCTGTCTGTCTGTCTGTCTGTCTGTCTGTCTGTATGTCTGTCTGTCTGTCTGTCTGTCTGTCTGTTTGTTTGTATCAGGTGTTTTCAGAGGAACTAGAGCATCACTCATCTTACAATGATAGTAATAGATGGCCATCAACAGTGTCCTTAGACAACTGTCTTCAGTTGTTTTCACAAAGGTAGAGCAAGAGAGAGAGTAAAGTGAACAAGAGTGAGACAATGAGGGAGACGTTAGACGTCACCATAATTATTTTTGTTCTCTTTGTCACCCTCCCTTCCCCCCCACCCCCCCTTCCTAAGAGAGGTACTAGGTACTGACAATCCTTGGTGGTGTCCGGAGTGTAAATGTAATCAAGAGGCCATCAGACAGCTGATGATATCACAACTACCCTCCACCATTATTGTTCACTTAAAGAGGTATAACATCAATTCATATATTTCATATGCAATCACGATGTTCTATTGTTGTTCTTAAGGTTTTTATTTCAAGACAGTACGGCAAATAAAATAGATACAGGCATAGCCTTTCCTCTGTCACTGCCTTCGTCTGCACTGGCCAACGATTGTATCGGTCAAGACCACACCCCTCACCCCACTTACGACCTGACTGGATGTGTTTGTCATTTTGGCAGTGAGTAATAAAGTAGTTATAATTCAAGTTATTAATTATTATATTGTATAGCATTAAACAGTGGTCACTACACAGCCTACTCTATGAATCCAGCTACCAAGCAATGGTATTACTGCAATGATGAATCCGTCACTGAGGTAAACTCTCACTAACTTTATCAGTGACTTTATCTGTTCCTTTTCTCCTCTGACCAACCACCCTCTCTGTCTGTCTCTCTCTTCTCTCATTGCTCTTTTATATAATCTTGTCTTCCTTCGTTAGAAAATCCCTTCTGAAGCAGACAGTTCCAGTGCTTACATTCTGTTTTACACAGCTCAGCAAGAAAATGGTTTGTATTTTACTGTTGCTTTGTCATGTTATGACATCTCGTCCTTCAAACTGAACATTTTTCCATTCATTTTGTCAAACGATCTAACACATGAATACATGCACATATACATACATAACCTGTGTCAGTAATAATGTATACTTATTGTGCTTTTATAGAATCACTTGGCGAACTACCTAATGAAAGGGGTGTGGTTTCCTTTAATCCTGAAGAGGAGTTAGTCTATATGGGACCTTTATTACGACTAATGAAACCAAAACCAGCCCCGCCTCCTCCTCCTGTGTTACCACCACTGAAACGAGCTTCAAGTTTAGGTTAATAAGATTTTACAGTCACTTATACTATAGTAATTATACTCATGTACATACATACATACATACATACATACATACATACATACATACATACATACATACATACATACATACATACAT
>JAYJLX010125850.1:5526-19303 GCA_036873525.1 Chalinula nematifera
CTGTGTGGTGAATGCTGCCTGCACATGGTATGTAGGAGTGAATGCATGGAATGATTGAACTGCTCATTTATCCATTGCATGATCTGTTCCACTGCGGATTACCTTAATTAGTCTCATGTGGGTATAACAATGGTTTATAGTCACTGCCTCGTATATGGTCCCGCAAAACAATGGACTGTGGTAAAGATTGCATGGTATGCGGCATTGAAATCAATTAACCTAGCTAGCCCATGTATGAACAGGCTCATGTGTAGCTGCCGTGCCGCACAATAGCTGCATGAGGCTAACAGTAGTTCATTATAGTAATTAACTTTATACCGAGTCCTAGAACTATGATTTTGATTGTTTTTATGTCTATAAGTATACAGTATGACTACATACTGATTAGATCTGTGTAATGATTTTGTTGTATACTCTTGTCATTTCTTGTACAGTTCAGTTGTTTGTGGCCATGTTTTCTGATGTTCTTGACAAATTCCTCTACACCCCTTACGGGTTGGTAACCGTGGCAGCAGTTAGTGTACTGGTTACATCCCTTATATGGTGTGTGGGGTGTTGCTGCGTAGTATGCTGCAGGAGGTGTCAGCGTAAACGGACGCAGGGGTCAACCGTAGTCGAAGAAGACTTGAGATTTGTTTCACTGCCTAAAGGATCGGCCGCACCAGGAGGCATGGCCTCTACTACGAATAATAATAATAACAC
This sequence comes from Chalinula nematifera, assembly GCA_036873525.1. Taxonomy (NCBI): domain Eukaryota; kingdom Metazoa; phylum Porifera; class Demospongiae; order Haplosclerida; family Chalinidae; genus Chalinula; species Chalinula nematifera. Next base: position 6,229 of record JAYJLX010125850.1, read on the forward strand.
CTTCTCAAGTGGTTATCATTCAACTATCGATGATTTAAATTATTCTCTGCAATCGTTGGGCAAAACCGATCAAGGCAGCGGTGGTCAACAGCAGCCTCAGCATTTAGAGTTGCCACCCATGTACCATTCATCACTGGACAACATACTCTCTGCATGAACTAATAATGTATATTTTATGGTCCACTGACTGTTTTATTGCACCTACTTAATTGTGTATTTTTGTGTTCAAATAATTTTAATTTTGCATGCATGCACTATAATAATGATCATAGATTATGCAATGATCTATGGCAATGATTCAATGAATGGTGTAACCACGCCCATGTCACGTGTATTTGCACACATTTTATCATAAAGAAATGTCTGAGTCCGAGTTGATATCATATGTAACAGCGTGGTTACCTGAGGATTGGATGCTTTGGGCTATTCTGGTAGTCTTTGCCATATTGTTCCTTTATAAGCAGAAAAAGGTAACACAAGTGTCGTTTGCATGGTTACCAAAAAAAATTATGATTTTTTTTTCCTTTCTATTTTTGCATGTGTTATATAATTGTAGTCCTTCAGTGGTAGACAGACCTCTAATCCCCCCAGTGTCCGTATATTGTATGGTACACAGACAGGAGTGTCTAAGGTAGACTGATCTATTTATACAGTTGTACAGTACGTATAACGTTAGTCTGGTGCCCCGCCCATTCGCTTGCAGTAACGGTCTGGAGAATGTAAACTCTCGACTCGTTCAACTGGAATGCTACGGTTGATGACGTTTTGCTCAAAAGGGACGGGCTTGTAATGAACAATCCATAGTTAAGAAACGAGATAAGTGGGTGCGGCTCATGACGTTTTAAAATTAAGCGATCTGATTGGACTGCAACTATAGTTGCAGTGTGTACGGATCGAGAGTTTAGGTTCTCTAGACCATTACTGGAAGCGAATGGGCGGGGCACCAGACTAGTATAATGTATTCTTTCACTCAGTAGACACTTGCAAATAATCTGAAATCGAGTGTGACAACATTTGGTCTCACATGTGAAGCAATAAGTTTAGGTGATTTCGATCCGGAGCAGTTGCTTCATGAAGAGGTACAGCACCCAGCATATTAATAGTTATTAATAACTATTATATTACACTGTATAGGATGTAATAACACTATTTATAGTGTCTACATACACTGACGGTGCCCCGCCCACTAGTGCCCAGTGGTTTTGTCAATGGCTGAAGGACTCTGTTGATGACTGCAGAGTACAGAAGTCATGTTTGGCTAACGTGTACTATAGTGTGTTTGGAGTGGGGAATTCCCTGTATAAGGAAAATTATAACAAAGTAAGGTTGTCTTTTTTTGGATTATTGTGCTTAAGTTTATTATATTTCTGTAGGTTAGTAAGAATATATTTAAATGGCTTCATCAGTTGTCTGGTCATCCAATCACATCGCTCGGACTCGGGGATCAAAATGTAGTCGAGAGCTGTAATGGAGGTATGAATAGGGCTTGTTCAGGCATGCCCCTCCATGCTGTCTGTATAGCCATGTATGTTTAATTATAATGGGGAAATTGGCTATTTTTGTTAGGGATTGAAAAGGATTATGAACAGTGGAAGAATAAAGTGCTGGAGTCTGTGATTAAACTGTTTGAAATATCAAACGCGAAATCGAAGGAATTCCTATCAAAGAAAGCCGTCAAGGAAGATGAGCAGTGCTGTAAGCAGTCAAAGAAAGCCGCCAAGGAAGATGAGCAGTGCTGTAAGCAGACAACGTGCCAGACTGGTTCTGATGCTACCCAACATGAGATTGAGTCCTCTAGCAGTGAGGAAGATGACGATGATATTTTGGATGTTGAAGATATCGGTGGCACTATGAAGAAGGGCAGGGCAACTCCACCCAAAGATTCAACGAGAGAAATGGTGACACCTTTGATTAGACAATCGCTAACTAAACAAGGTATCGATACCCTTTGATATTCTAATTAATTAAGCCAGACTTCTGTGACAGGTTATCGAGTTGTTGGTAGCCATTCAGGGGTTAAATTATGCCGTTGGACCAAGTCTATGCTAAGGGGGCGTGGCGGTTGCTACAAGCATACCTTTTATGGAATTGAAAGCCATCGATGTATGGAGACCACACCCAGTTTGGCTTGTGCTAACAAGTGTGTATTCTGTTGGAGGTAATTAATTAACTGGGTGTGGTTATAAATAATAAAAAAATGTTTGTTATTTTTCAGGCATCATACCAATCCCGTGGGTACGGAATGGAAGTGGACCATGGATCCTCCAGATATGATCGTAGACGGAGCTTTGAATAATCATTATCAAATGATTAAACAATTTAAAGGTACAGTAACCCTCCTCTTTGTGAGTTTTCACTATTTTACGATAATGTGAAAAGTGGGTATGTCAAAGAAAAGCTGTAGCTCACACAAATTACAAAAAATTATCGGCAGGATGTTCGATTTGGGAGCAGTAGTTTTCCTTGACTACACCCGCATTCCATTGAAAACTCAGTACCTATACAAGCATTAGATATACATACAGGAATAAAAAAAAATTGATTATTAATAATTATTATTAATTAACAGGTGTGCCTGGGGTAAAGCCCGCTCGTTTGCAAGAGGGAATGAATGTGAAGCATTGTGCACTGTCGCTGGTGGGGGAGCCCATTATGTACCCTGAGATTAACACGTTAATTAAACTATTACACGACAAAGAAATATCGACATTTCTAGTGACCAATGCTCAATTTCCTGAGGCTATAAGGTAGGTAGGGAGCAGGTGTGATATAGAGTATTTCGTTGCTATGTATACATTTCTAATTATGGTGCCGAATAATTAACAATTTTAATGATAGGAATCTCCTCCCCGTGACCCAGTTGTATGTGAGCGTGGATGCCAGCACTAAAGAAAGCTTAAAGAAAATTGATCGTCCTCTGTTCAAGGACTACTGGGAAAGATTCTTAGAAAGTCTAGAGGCACTCGCGCTCAAGGTATTATTTGATTATGGTTATTAATTATGGTTAATTAATTACATGTATATAATCAGGGTCAGCGTACAGTATATCGGCTGACATTGGTTAAGCAGTGGAACACAGAAGAGTTGTCTAACTATGCTGAGCTAGTGAAGCTTGGTAATCCGGACTTTATTGAAATCAAGGTATTAATAAAACACCATTTTTGTATCTTTAAATGTATTGTTTTTATACATAGGGTGTAACATACTGTGGGGATTCAAAGGCCTCCAATATCACAATGGCCAACGTTCCTTGGCATGAAGAGGTGGGTAATACAGTGGGAACCTCCACTAAAGAGAAACGACTGATTATTATTATTTTAATGGATGCCTACTATTTGCAATAGTCCTAAGGGGTGCACAGCCTTTAAGAGCTTCCGCTTTGTAGTAAACAGTATATGATCTATGTGTGTGTATTGCATACAGGTAGTATCATTTGTGAAAGAGTTGGCTGACTATTTGCCTGACTACGAGATATCCTGTGAACACGAGCACTCTAACTGTGTACTAATAGCTCATAAACGGGTATGCCTGATTGTTAGTGCATTAATCAAGTTTAACTGTACTTTGTTTGTAGTTCTTCGTCAATGGTCGATGGCATACTTGGATTGACTATTCAAAGTTTCATCAATTGGTGTGTTACAACTAGAACTAGTGCGGAGTTGTTAATACTATCTTTACTTGTTTTAGCTGCAGTCCAGTGACAAGCCATTCACTAGCCTGGATTACATTGCGCCGACTCCAGAGTGGGCGGTAATCGGAGCAGAGGAACAGGGGTTCGACCCGGAGGAAACCAGATGGAAAAGGAAGAGCAAAAAGAAAAACGATTTCGGATGTTGATAGAAAATTAATAAATTTTAATAGCTTTATTACAATTAATTAATGACCAACACATGTTTGTGATTGTATGTAATATAAAAGAAGAGGTGCAAAGGCTAGAGTTCGTTTATTTCATGTAAGTGTCCAAAACCGTTTTACTAGTTGTAATGGAGGGCCATTGCTGTGTTATAGGCGACGTCACTGATGATTATAGCCGTCCCTATAGACTATCCATGAGCACCATACCCACGCTACACTTGCTCTCCTATAAGGTGAAGATATTGTCGGTGGATAAGGATTCGCTACATCTGTTGACACACGCTCTGCTTTCGATTACACTGAAGCTGTTACAAGACGACCCGACACACAGACAGTACGTGCAATATATGTAGTTATATGCGTTGCAGACGGAGGCCTCATAAATAAATGTATTGCAAGTGGTGTGCCAATCTACTTTTCTTTCCTTTTTTTTGCTTTGTAGGGATACATTCTACTGTTTCACCGAGACCAGTTCTGAATATACATTGCTGTTAAATGAGGAACTGTATAAAGGTATATCTAAAATTATGCATTATTTTAAAATCATTGGTGGGTGTTGTTATTGTTTAGAGTTGTTGCACAAATTACATTCATTCAACGAAATACGAGTGGCTGATGCAATATGGAGGCCAGTCACCATCGCTGTTGGGGCATTCGGATCACTAACTGGCATATCAAAGATCGCTGCAAGTGTCATCAGCCCTTTAGCCGATCAAGATCTGTCAGTATTCTGTCTTTCTACCAATCAAGAAGATTACGTAATGGTAAATAGGTTTAATAGTGATAATAATCCTTTAATGCAACATAATATATATATACCATAGTTTCAGAAGGATATAACTTTACATTATGTATAATAATGTATACCATAATTTTAGAAGTTTTCAGTAATTTTTGTGGTTGGGGGGTTAAATAAACGAAAAATGTAAATGTTAAAAAAATTGTTTACACAGTGCCATAGGTGCAGTGTGGCCTAATGATCCTCTAAACCACATAAAACTCAAGTGCTAGTCAGAGGAATAATGATGAAAATTAAAGGCGTAGCTGAAATTAATATTATAAAGGGTCATTGCTATATGTATTAATACATTTAACAAATCATCAAAAAATAATTTTTGGCTTGAGAACCTTCATCAGCCAATTTAAAAGCACGGAACTAATTTTATATACCCAAGTGTAGCAAACGATAATACTTCTACAACTTGAAATATTTGAAAATTAAATTTTCCCGCTTCAAATATTCTCGATTAACTGTATGGTATCTTGTTTAATTCCAATAGTTGAAGGACACTGATTTATCATCAGCATTGGAGCTACTCAGTAAAAGGTTCAGGTTAATATGTGATTCAAATGAGCCCTGTGATATCAAGATGGTGTCATCCATCGTTGACAGTCACACTGTAGACTGTGTAAACAATAATGGTATGCCAGTACACCCAAATATTTCGGATATTTGTAGCAAATTACTCTTTTGTTTTGATAGGATTTCCTGGAAAGAATCCTTCCGGCACAAATAACTCCTTAAGTAGACCCATAGTACATCCCTACACGTGTTCACCAGATAAACTATATATTTGTAATGTTCTACCCTCAAAACTATCTACCATTACGCAACCACTTCTTCAGCTCATGTTTTTTAGGTGCTGGCTTAAAATATCCATATGTTCCTTTTATTTACTCTCATTTTCTTACATAGTGAAAGTAATTTTTTCTGTTTTTCCGTGATTGGCGACCGAAACATTTCACTTATCATTGATTCCCGGTGTGTTACAAGGTGATGCAATACTGTACTCCATTTTTGTAGTAACTCCTTCTTACATCATGCCATTGCTTTCACAAAAAGGTTCCCGTCCGATTGTGTTTACAGCAACGATGTTCTTTGGAGGATATTTACTATTGGCAGTGGTCCATTAGGATTTGGTAAGATCAACCATGTCTTGTTATATGCATCACTAGATATGGTGTCTCTCAAACAATGTCTTGTTATATGCATTACTGGATATAGTGTCTCTCAGTATGTATATACATCAGTATATTAGACTGTTGATTGATAGTACACTGCTTTATTTCAAGTCCACTATGTCTGTCCATTTATACACCTATGTATCCCCTTTTTATATACTGTTAGCATAGCACTATTATACATATGGAACTAATGTGCTCAGTAGTATACTATAATGATTAGTATAATTATTACTGTTTATACACTGTTGGCCTGTACATAGCATTATGACTACTATATTGTACATCACTTACTGTATTATACCACTACTATATAGGTGCCTATGCATGTATACAGTGTACAACAATCTTTACTGTAGTCACATATTATATACTTGTAGCCCACATACTGTGAGGCTGTGTTGCATTAGGTGTTACTATGATTAGTTGTACTATGTAGATGAGTGTGGAATTGTGGCTCAAATTGCTACTCCGTTGGGTGACCAAGAAATATCTACGTTCTATATTTCGACGTATGACAGAGATCATGTCCTGGTTAGTCAACAATTATAGTAATTATAGTTATTAAAATTAATAAATTTTATTAGGTATCTGATGCAAGTTTAACCAAAGCACTGAAAGTTCTTAATGAATTTGAAAAACACCAATTGAGTATAACTTAATGTATAATAAAGTTTATTGTATAATAAAAAGCAATCATTTCTTCTTTTTCCCGCCCTTCTTTCCGCCTTTCTTTCCACCTTTCTTCCCACCCTTCTTTCCTTTTTTATCTTTCTTGCGTGGACCCCTCTTAATAAGATAAGCCTTCCAAACTCTCTGTATCGTTATAGCTGCTCTAGTCATGGCAACCATCTTGGATTGGGCCTCCTCCTTCCTGATACGTTCTTCCTCTCTTTCTTTAACAACTGTATCATATTCAACAGTCAATACCTAACAATATAGTAATAGCCAGTAATTGAAATGAACTACAATTGTAATCAATAAATTACAGTAATCATTAAAAACAGCCAATGCATAGTAATCGAAATGCATTATAATTGTAATCAACAATTGTATAACAGTAATTGATTACATTAATACCTCTAATCGCTCTTCCAGTTCCTTGAGCTGCTCTTTCTCTTCAGTGTATTCTGCTTCCAAAGTCTCAAATTCGTCCTAAAGATAAATTACATTTCACATTCACATTGATATTGATTCTAGCTGATTTCCTTACTTGTTGATCACCCATGTCATGATCGAATTTTGTTATCCAATTTTCTGTTTCCGTTTCTCTCTTGAACGCTTTCTATATAATAATAATTGCAAATTAATTGGTATAACAAATCAATTGTAATATTATTGTTGTTTAATTGTTAACCTTTCTCAAACTCTGTTCTATTTCTTTATTTGTTTTCATTGTCTCTTGAAGTTGTTTCTTGATGTTGTTCAATTCTTCCATTTGCTTTGTTTTGGTCGAATCGTGCTGTGTGTTCTCCATCGACTCCATCTTATTCCCCTCTTCCTGTATTTTCCTCTGTGCTTCCTGCGCCAGACGATCGACTGTTCTTATCTCACTAGTTATCTGCTTTTTCAGGTTTTCTTTCTGTGCTATCTATTAATTTAACAACCAGTATAAAGTAGAGTCCATTTATCGAGAATGATAACCTTCAGTTATATTTGTACATACCTCTTTATCTCTCTTCATCTGGACCTCTGCCAATTCTTGCTCCAACTGTTTTATAACTGCTTCAGTCTCTATCTCTCTCTGTTTTGTTGTCTCTATGTGTTCCCTTTTTCTCTTCTCATCAATGCTAGTGGTGAGTAGTTTCTCTTGCATAACATCAATAAACTGAGTTAGTGTAGATTCCAGTGATTGCACAACAGGGTGGTGAGCTACAGTGCTGGGATCATCCGTAATGGCTGCAGCTGGGGAATTGTTCAGATGCCGTAAGATGTTTTTGGTGATGTCTTTCAGTTTCAAGTGGGTACAGACAAATGATCTCTCAGCGGACATATTGATAGGCTCTAAATGACCAGAGGGTGATGGTTGTACTGGTGTGGAGCTACCAGAGAGCAGTTTCATTGGGTGCAACCCTTCATTATCCAATGATTGATACAAACATGTGTAATCCTTTATCTGTGCCCTGTACTCTTCCATTAGTTTCACTACCTCGTCTCCTAGTGCAACAGAGTAGCGGTTTATGTCGTCCACAATGAAGGCTAGAGCAAGGGCTCTTTTCAGCCTCTTTGACGTTTCAATGGCGACACACATGATCCGCTGTGACTCGATACTGGTTAATTTCTTTTGTGTTGGAGCCAAAACCCTCAACGAGTCTTCAACTAATTATATGCAAAATACAATAATCTTTAAACAATTTAATATGCAAGCTTACTGTCATCTTTTATCGAGGACTCTGGTCGCCTGGAAGACATCAATCTACCTGTTGTGTCGTGAAGACGAGTCGTTGCTGCCACGGCCATGTTGCTTTGTTTCGCAGAAAGACAAATGTTTCCATGGTAACCACACGTGGGTGTGGCAGCAGACACATTCAATCGATTCATAGATCGATTTGATGAGGTTATAGGTTTTAGGCGTTAAAACAAGGAAAGGGAATATGTTCAGCTCTGCCATGAAAATAAACGAAAAGAACGTCGTCAACTTTGCTTCAAGCGACTCCACCGTCGACAAAGAAGGATATTTGTGTAAAAAGAACGATGTAAAGGGCTCACAAAGAAGGTGGTTTGTGTTAAAAGGTAACTTATTGTTCTATTATGACAAGAAACAAGACAAAGACCCGGCCGGGTTAGTAGTACTGGAGAGTTACAGTGTACAAGCATCAGCTACAGAGAAACATGGTTTTGAGATATCCTTTGATGGTCCTGGTACAAGAACATATGTACTAGTAGCCGACAATGACGAAGAGATGCAGTCGTGGATGAGATCGGTTTCTCACGCCAGCTACGAATTCCTGCGTGGAATAGTGAACGAATTACAGAAACAATTGACCTCTCTCACATCACAAGGTAAAATCTCTGATGGTTTAAAGCAATCAAAGCAGTCAGGGACCAGCGATAAAGTTCCTATATTACCGAAGCCAAAGCAACGTGTGGAAAATGGGGTACTGGTAGACGTTACTGAGCCTGCCACTAGCAGTAGTGCCCCGCCCATTCCACCCAAGAAAAAAATGATGGTCATAAAATCTCCGTCACCGGATTCTTCCTCATTGCCGACAGCACCATCGTTTCACCCCGAACCACTTCGGTATCACCCAACAGCACCCTTCACGAATCCTGTAGTGGTACCATCATCTCACGGTGGACACCTGGAACCACTGTCTCCCAGTAGCTTAATGGATCGAACCCCCATCCTCACACCCGTGACGAGATCCAGTGACGAAGGAGTCAGTAATTCCTTGCCATCTAAATCCGGGGGAGGGCCCCCTCCTCCTGTACCAGTTAAACCAAAGAAAGGTGTAATACAAGCTGAATACTTTGGTAACCATCCACCTTCTATGTATAACCCGAGCTCAGTACCTTCTGTTGGGCTGGATAAGACTAGTAAGGATTCGTATGAAGTGCACAAGGCATTAATGGACGCCGTCAGGGAATCACCGTCTGGTAATAATGCCACTGACACAAAAAAGGAACATGGCTCGTTGACTTAGCTTACTTAGTATAATAGTATGTGTAGTGTATTTGGGTATTATAAGTGTTTATAATGTTATCGTGTGTATACTTGTCTAGCTTGTGAGTGTTTACCTTTCGTGATGCTGGATTAATTTTCAATGTTTATTTAATTTCTATGGAAGTAATCTCTTAATTTTTTTTATTCTTACACAATTATTATTAAAATGAGGGAATATAGTTATAAAAAATAATAACACTTTATAGAAAACTTTAAATTATAATTTTTATATCACGTCTAATTGTTTCAACCATTTTTAAATAGCAAAAAGGAGTTAAAAAAAAAAACTAAATTTCTTAATTTGCAATTGTAGCTATAAAATATCTTTGTTACATTTCTTCTCTCAGTTTGAAAGAATCGGCACAAATTTCACACACTCTTACTGGTTTATTCAAATCAAATTTCAGTATAGGTGTTTGCCTGGAAGTACACTTGTTACATAGTAGCCGTCCACAATGTCGGCTAAAGAGAGGAAACGAAAAATGAAAGCGGAGATAATCAATAGATCATTAACAGTGATGTACATTTATTACTGTTTTACCAATGATCTAAGAATTGTTATTAGTTGACATACACTATATAAGATTGTTCTGAAAAGAACAGGTTTATCAAAGAATCAACTTGAATTTACAAAACAAAAAAAATATAAAGTTAAAACACAAAATATAACTTATCTGTCGCAGCGTTTTGAACAGGTACTCTAGCCTTCAGGGGTAAAAATTATTTTATGTTTCATTTTATACTGTAAATTTAAGTTGATTCTTTGATAAGCTGTTCTTTTCAGAACAATCTTATACTTACCAATGATGTTTCCTATGGGAGATATTAAACTTGGTATTGCAATCCATGCAGTATTGGCCATCAAGCCAGGAGGGCTCAGTGCGAATTTGGTCTATAATAATAAAATGAATCAATACTGTCACCATGGCAATTATATTAAACTCCACCCACCTAATATCCTGAACAGCAACTGTTTGGTAGCAACTGGTGCATTGAATATGCTAATGTTCTGTTTGTTGGCAATGCCCGGATGGGCGGAGTGCTGTATCATGGAGTCACATAGAGCTGTTGAGCCGCAGTGATAGGCTAGTAAGAGAGGAGTATTGCCGTCAATATCCTGACGATCTAGAGGTAACTTAGGAGCAACTCTCATTAGCATTTCAAACAATAACACAGAGTTCTCTTTTGGAGTTGAGGCCAACATATGTAGGCAATCTCTGCCACTATAAACATGAAATATGTGGTAGTAAATTAAATCTTAATTAACTATTTTAATAATTTTTATTACTTCATATTGACGGCACTCAGATTAATGTTTGAATCCTCGAGGAGAACTCTAACACAGCTGGCATTACCCAACATCATTGCTGAATGCAGGGCTAAAATTAAAACCGCAAAATTAATCAATTAATTAAGATTAATTAATCAATTAATATAACCGTTGTTGCCTTCTTCATCAGCATGATCAGGATCAGCTGCATTCTCCAATAGTATTGATAAAATGGCAGCATAATCTCCCTCCACAGCCATGTGTAGCACACCTCTACTGTGATTGTCTAATGCTCCGAGATTGGCTCCAGCTAATATCTATTAATAACCAATATTAATTAATTAACTATAATTATCATTATGATGCAGGGGCGTACCAAGTGTCTAACTAGTATTTCTGCACCGTTCTTAACAGCGAAATGGAGAGGAGTGTTTCTGGTAGGGTTCTGTACAATAGAGTTGACGTTGACAGCCACACTCAGTAGAAATATCACTGACTCCACATCTTTGTTTAACACAGCATGATGGAGGAAATTTAACCCCTTGTTGTCCATCTATCAATATAAAAAAAACCACCAATAATTACTAATAACGTCGTTCCAAAAATCCTCATACCTGTTCTGCAGCTTTGGGTTCTCGTTCCAGAATAGCTTTCCCAGTTTCATTATCCTTTGTTGCCAAGGCAACAGCAAATGGTGTCTGACTTTTGCTATTCCTGATTGAAACATCAATCCTTGGCTGACTCAGTAAAATTCGTGAGCATTGAGGATGCTTGGTGAGTATGGAGGTGTGTAGGGCTGTCTGACCACTGGAATCCTATAGGGTGATATTGACTGTAACTATTGCAGCTATAATACCATTAGTATCATATTGAATAGATGCCCATATAAGGCATGATTGGTTTCAATTTTCAAGGGAGTTTAGAAAATCAATATTCGTGAATAAATGAATCCGCGAACATGAAGAAAGAAAACAGGTTAAAATTTTTAGTGTACATAATCAGGCTATCATCTTCAAAATTGCTAGCTAAATTAATTATATATACTGACCAATCAAATTGTTCAAATCACATGCACATTATTAACAGATATATAGACCAATCAAAGTGCTTAGAGTACAATAAATATACAGTACCTTGGCATTTATCTCAGCGTGGTGATCCACTAAACATTTCACTATATCCGAAAGTCCTTGCTGACAGGCAAGGTGAAGGGCTGGCAGAGATGTGCCATCAGCAAACTTAGCTTCTTTAACAACGTCAGCCCCCGACTGTATTAAGAAACAAGCGCTCACAGGGTCCCTCAGTTGTATGGCTCTGTGCAGTAGAGACAGTGAAGTGCCATCATTAGTGTTGTTATACCAAGCATTGGGGTCACAACCATGAGAAACCTGTCAATGATCACAATAGGTAACCAGTAAATCGTGAAAAAATGCTGTTGAATTGACTTGTATAACCATGCGAACTTGATAAGAATCAATGATAGACGCTACAACTTTCATTTGATACAGAAAATTTGGGGAAAGTTTCATTGTTATTTTATATTCATATTATGGTTCAATAATGAAAATTAAACACTGTTTTTCACAATAAAATTATACAAAGCCTGCATTAATCCACTGACCAGTTTACTTGCTATTCTTTCCTGCCTACTTCTCAATGCAACCCAGAGAGGGCTGTTACCAGAGACATCAGCCACGCCCACATCAGACCCCATCTCACACAACCGGTCAGCTACCTCTTCCAACTGATGCCTTATAGCCAGCAACAGGAGGGTCTCATTCTGAGTGGTCCTACAATAATAGAACAAATAATAATATAAAGAAGGGAGGGGAGGGGAGTTGAAGGGAGGGGAGGGGAGGGAGGGTACCTCTTCTTGAAGTCAGCTCCGTTACTAAGTAGGAACATGGCAGCTGATGGTACCTCCCTTATAATCGCATGGTACAGCAGGGACATTCCGTCACTAAGTAGTTTGGTACACTCCACGTCTGCCCCTCCATTAGTGATGAGTTGACGAGCTATTTCAAACTGTCCAGTCCACAGAGCAAGGCTTAGGGGTGTCTCATCAAATCCGTCGGCCATGTTAACGTTCAGTGGTCTCTGAGAACCTGAGGAAATACAGATATTAAACTAAACTACATTATAATATATTTAATTATAATATTAAATAAATAATTGAAATAGTTTTGGTTGAAATACTTGCGGTTTGCGTTTAATTGTGGTCTGCGGTTAATTGCGGTTTGCGGTTACTTGCGGTTAATTGCGGTTTGCGGTTAATTGCGGTTTGCGGTTAATTGCGGTTTGCGGTTAATTGCGGTTTGCGGTTA